>PVIU01003766.1:0-24492 GCA_004026605.1 Ondatra zibethicus | reverse complement strand
TGTCCAATTTCTTGAGTTCTTTGTATATTTTGGAGATCAGACCTTTGTCTGATGTGGGGTTAGTGAAGTTCTTTTCCCATTCTGTAGGCTGTCGTTTTGTCTTGTTGACTGTGTCCTTTGCTTTACAGAAGCTTTTCAGTTTCAGGAGGTCCTATTTATTAATGTTTCTCTCAGTGTCTGTGTTGCTGGGTTCTATTTAGGAAGTGGTTCCCTGTGCCAATGCATTCAAGTGTACTTCCCACTTTCTCTTCTATAAGGTTCAGTGTGGCTGAGGTCTTTGATCCATTTGGACTTTGAGTTTTGTACATGGTGATAGATATGGGTCTATTTTCATTTTTCTACATGTTGATGTCCAGTTATGCCAGCACCACTTGTTAAATATGCTTTCTTTTTTCCATTTGATATTTTTTGCTTCTTTTTTTAAAGATTTATTTATTTATTATGTATACAGCATTCTGTCTGCAGGCCAGAAGAGAGAGACAGGTCTCATTATAGATGGTTGTGAGCCATCATGTGGTTGCTGGGAATTGAACTCAGGACCTCTGGAAGAGCAGCCAGTGCTCTTAACCTCTGAGCCATCTGTCCAGCCCCCTATTTTTTGCTTCTTTATCAAAAATCAGGTGTTCAAAGATTTGTGGATTGATATCCGGGTCTTTTATTCGGTTCCATTGGTCCTCCTGTCTGTTCTTATGCCAATACCAGGTTGTTTTCAGTACTGTAGCTCTGTAGTAGAGTTTGAAGTCAGAGATTGTGATGCCTCCAGAAGTTCTTTTATTGCACAGGATTGTTTTGGCTATCCTAGATTTTCTGCTTTTCCAAATGAAGTTGAATACAGTTCTTTCGAGGTCTGTGAATAATTTTGCTGGGATTTTGATGGGCATTGCGTTGAATCAGGTGTGCCTTTTTAAACACCAGTAGCGGTCAAGATGTGCTTCGTTTGCCCCCTGCAAGAGAGGTGCAGAGACAGCCTCTATGAACTTACTATACAAATAACTCACTAGTATCAAAAGACTGTCTTGGGTGTATAGCAGCAAAGCGCTGTGGAAAGAGAAGGCACGGGATTGCTGAAGTACCGGATTTAGGAAGGCTTTGACGAGAAATAGAAAAGCCAGGGATTAGCAAAGAAAGGCTGGAGGTGTGGAAGTTAACCAGGAGGTCACCGGAAAGTCAGGAGGATGCCATTTGCTTCGTGGGGTGTGGCACTTAGATAATCAAATGGAAAGCATATAAATGGAACAACTGTTAGATTCCCCCCAGCGGATTCTCTTCACATGGTTTGATGTGGTCTGGAATCTTCTGAGGAAGGAAAGGGGCCTCAGTGAAGTCTCATGTCCCAAAGATAATGATGACATCTGTAATTTTCTTTTTATTTTGCATTAACATTTTTATTACCTTTGTTCATTTACTGTGGAGGAGGACAATGTGTATATCATGGTTCACATGTGAAGGTCACAGGACAACTTATGGAAGTCTGATCTCTCCCACCATGTGGGTCCCAAGTCTGAATTCAACCATCAGATTTAAAAGCAGGTGCTTCCTCACCTGGGCAACACGGTAGAGCTGACTCTGGTGGTGCAGGCGTGGGCTAGAGGGCCCAGAGGGCATGCAAGAAGGAGAACTGGCCTTGCCCCTTGCTGCTTACTGCACAGGGTGAGCTAGCTGGGGCGGTGCTGGAGAGCTCACCCTGCTGGTGAGGATGAAGGAGAGCTGTCGGTCTGACCAACCCAGCAACCACCCAGGTCCAGAAATAGGACTTTGAGTTGGCCCACCCCAACAACCACCCCATGCATGATCTGCCGGAGCACATGAAGGGACTGGTCCTGCAGATCCAAAGCTGTAGGACCTCCATGACACAGGACAATGACAGGATAGCCAAGAGGAGTCCCGGTGAGAGCCCAGTATTGGTAGTATAGCAGAAACCAGAGGCCTCTAACCAGACTCATTTTAATGAACACTTGCAAGTAATGATATATGGACTAAAGGGTTTACTGTGTGGCTTACTATGTCACACTACAGCTTCTACAATGAGATTTTTCCTTCCTTCCTTCTTTCTTTTCCTTTAAATTTTGTTTTGTTTGATCTTGGGAGAGGTTGCAAGGGCAGGGGGCAGATGTGAAGGGGTGGAGAGATGAGTGAGATCAAAGTGCATACTGTGAAATCCACAAAGAATCAATAAAAAGTGGCGGGTGGTGGTGGCACACACCTTTCATCCCAGCACTCGGGAGGCAGAGGCAGGAGTGAGTTTGAGGCTAGCCTGGTCTACAAGAGCTAGTTCCAGGACAGACTCCAAAGCTACAGAGAGACCCTGTCTCGAAAAACAAAACAAAAAATAAAACAAACAAACAAAAAATAATCAATAAAAAGCTAAATTAGGGGAAGAAAATAAAAAAGAAGTGCCTTAACCAGATTAAAAACCCAAGACCCAGAGAAGTAAAGAGTGGATCGGGGCTTGACCCCCAGAGTCCTTGTCCTAACAGGCAGCTGACTTGTTCTGTGTTTCCAGAAGGAAAATTGGGGGGTGGAATAGAAATGAACAGAAATGGAGTTGTTTTGGTTTTGTTTATTATAATTTTTGAGTTTACAATATAATTACATCATTTGCCCCTTTTCTTTCCTCTCCCCAACCTTTCCCATATGTGCCCTTTGATTCAAATTTGTGGCCACTTTTTCTTTGTGTGTGTGTGTGTTCCTGAACATATAAATATAACCTGCTCAGTCTGCATAATGTTACTTGTGTGCTGTTTGTTTTAAGAATGAGGAGATACTGGGCTGTCAGACATACCTCCTGTCCAAAGGAGAGTTAAATATTCATAAAATGAGCAGAGAGCCTCCCATAACCTCACCACCCCAGACCAGAACAGATGCTTTATGACCGTTATTCAAGGTCTCCTCACCAGAGGCAGGGGTAGTTAAGAGTATGGGCTAAGGTTTATAATCCTGGCTCTGTTACTGTCCAGCTGAGCAACCTGGCAGACACACCCTCATCTCTGTCCCAATTTCCTCCTTCATGGGTTGCTGGGGGCGTGAACAAGAAGCCCCCGGGGCTGAGCACACTGTTATTATTATTAATGAGGCAGACTGAGGCTAATGTTCTATTCCCATCACCGAGTCCAGCTATCTAAAAACAAGGCCTGGCTTCTCCTGGCCTGCTCCACTGTGAGAACGCTGGGCCTTTCTGCAGGCTGTGCCTTCGGTCTGTAGTAACCACCGCCTTGGTCTGGGGATCTGTCCCCACCCTCTCCAGCTAGAGCTACTGCTGTGCCCTGCGCTTTCCACTGTGCCTTGCATAGCTCTCTCATACCGAATCCTCTCCTCTGAAACACTATAGCACAATGGGCCCATCTTCAGCTGCTTGGTGATCTTAGGGTTCAATCTCACAAGGGCCGAGAGAATTTATGACCTGACTGAGGTAGTGCTAAATGCTCAGTGAAAACTTGTGGAACAGCAGGAAACGTGGGGGAGAAAAGAGACCGAAAAAAAGCAGTCGATCCGGGCAGTGGTGGTGCACACCTTTAATTCCAGCACTCAGGAGGCAGAGGCAAGCGGATCTCTGTGAGTTCGAGGCCAGCCTGATCTGCAGAGAAAGAGTTCCAGGACAGGCTCCAAGGCTATGCAGAGAATTCCTGTCTCAGTGGAAAAGAAGAAAGAAAGAAAGCAGAAAAACTAGAGATGAAGCCAAAAGTGGTTGAGGCTGGACCTATTAGTACATGCTTTTAGTCTCAGCATTTGGGAGGATAGGTAGAGGGGTCTCTGTGAGTTTAAGGGCAGCCTGGTCTGCATAGTGAATTCCAGGCCATCCAGGACCACACAGTGCGTCTCTCAAAACGAAACAAAAGATAAACCTGAGCTGAAATGGTAGTGCATGTCTGAAATTTCAGTCCTAGGCTTTTCCCAAAAAAAGTGATAGGATTAGTAGTAGTGGTAGTAATAATAATAATAATAGGGCTGGAGAGATGGCTCAGTGGCTAAAAGTGCTCGCTACGCAATCCTGAGAACTAGAGTACAGACCCCAGCACACAGGTAATATCCACATATCTGCATGTACACATAAACGAGGCATAGACACACAGAAATCAATATTTAAAAGTAAAAATAAATAAATAAGCTTGCTCCTAAAAGTGCAGTGCAGGTAGACCAGGCACTTAGCAGGTGTGAAGCGCTGGGTTCTAACTCCTTAAGGGAACGAAGAGCGTGGGGATGTTGGCGTTTTAAGATTCTTCCCTGCCCCCTCCCCAGCTCCCATCCATTCCTCCAGGGCAGGAAAACAGACTCTGAGAATCTCAGTACCGCTCCAGACTTGACCTTTGCCCCACTGAGTAGTTCTTTAACCAGTGGCGACCATAACCAGACTTAAATGGCTGCTTTGTGAAGAGATCAAATGAGGACCCAACTAGAAAATTCTTGGCACCTGGTTTAATGTAGGCACTCAATAAACATTCTGTGTCGTGATGGTTGCTGTTTGGTGAGTGGGATACAGCTCAGGGGAAAGGGCTTGCCTTGCATGCAAGAGGCCCTGGGTTTGACCCATGGCACCAGGCGGTAAAACAGAAAAAAGCTATTTCAGACATGTGACAAAGGACTGCACCCTGCTACTGCTCTCCAAGCTTGGTTGTTCTTGAATCTGGCCCAGCAGTCACACAAAGGTCACAATGCTTTCTCCTGGCCTCCCCCTCTTCCTGCAAGACACACAATAAAGGCCCTGATTGCCTGATTAGAGGAAGCGGATATACAATTAATTACAATTTAGACCTAAAATCCTCCTCCTACCTTTCAAAAAGAACTGCACACCTATTCCAGTTCACACACTGAACAAACATGGGATTTTCCAGCAGGTTTTGTAGCCTTTGAAGTGACCAGACCAGACTATTGATTTATTTCCAACTAACCTCTTTCTTTGAACCCAGAAGGGTCAAGGTTAATTATATAATAAAACTCACTGTGCCCAGCTGCCCTTCTGAGGGTGCAGGGAGCCCCCACTCCCTTTCTGAGCCAGCAGAGGTGGATCGAATTTCTGATTCCTTCCCCCCTCAATTCATTCCCTTCATCAGGGCCCATTAAGAAGAAGAAGAAAAAAAAATATGACCTCTCATTTCCTCCCTGAGAGATAAATTTTAATTTGCTGAAAACCAACAAAGGGATGTGAGCCATGTGTCCACACTATCCCCGTCAGCTGGAAAATCTAGCTGGGCACCCCTGGCCTAGAGCTGGCAGAGGAAGGTGGGGTAGTCAAGAGGTACAGGCCAGGTAAAGTCATGGGTCTTTACCACCTGTGAAGTGGGACACTGTCCCCCAGAGGGACCCTGCTGGCGTTGCTGCCATGGCCCGGGCTGCACTAAGGTTGACATGATGATGAACTAACTGGCTATGGGCTGTCATGCACAGACTCAGTCTCAGTAGCCACCGAGATGGGCAGCGTGGCAATGCCGCTTTCCCTGTGGAGAGCAGTGGCACCAACGGCAAGTACCACAGGTAGGAGCTACAAAGGTTTGCCTTACTTTGCTTCTGTATCTTCCTGCTTGTAAAGTAGTCTTCTGGGACTAGGGAACCAGTGTATGAAAATGTAGATAGATCTAACTTTATTTACCAGAACCCACATAAAAAAAAATTTAAAGCTGCCCATGGTTGGCACATGCTTATAACCCCAGTACTGAAGATATGGGAACTGATGGATGGTCCCTACAGCTCTCTTGCCAGTCAGCCCAGCCTGTCTGGTGAGTTTCAAACAAATGAGAGTCCGTGTGTGTGTGTGTGCGTGTGTGTGTGTGTGTGTGTGTGTGTGTGTGTATGGATGAATGAACAGATGGTGAAATAAATGCTGGGCATGGTAGTGGACGCCTTTAATCCCAGCACTTTGGAGGCAGATGCAGGCCGATCTCTGTGAGTTCAAGGGCAGATGATCTACATAGCAAAGTCCAGGCCACCCAATAGTGAGACCATATCATGAATAAATACATTAAAAAAATACATGAGCCCAGGGCTGGAGAGATGGCATAGAAGTTAAGAGCACTGGTTGCTTTTCTAGAGGTCCTGAGTTCATTCCCAGCCACAAAACCACATGGTGGCTCACAACTATCTTTTTTTTTTAAGTTTCATTTATTTATTATGTATACAACATTCTGCCTCCATGTATGCCTGCAGGCCAGAAGAGGGTGCCAGATATCATTACAGATGGCTGTGAGCCACCATGTGGTTGCTGGGAATTGAACTCAGGACCTCTGAAGAGCAGCCAGTGCTCTTAACCACTGAGCCATCTCTCCAGCCCTCACAACTATCTTGTAATGAGATCTGGTGCCCTCTTCTGGCCTGCAGGTTACATGCAGGGCAGGCAAAACACTATATACATAATAAATAAATAAAATTTTTCATAGCACTTTTGTTTTTTTGTTTTTGATACAGGATTTCTCTGTGTAGCTTTGGAGCCTATCCTGGAACTTTTTCTGTAGACCAGGCTGGCCTCGAACTCACAGAGATCCGCCTGCCTCCCAAGTGCTGGGATTAAAAGTGTGCATCACCACCTCCCAGCAGCACTTCTTTTTTTTAAAGATTTATTTATTATATCTATAGCATTCTGTTTGCATATATGCCTGCAAGCCAGAAGAGGGCACCAGATCTCGTTACAGATGACTGTGAACCACCATGTGGTTGCTGGGGATTGAACTCAGGACCTCTGGAAGAGCAGTCAGTACTCTTAACCTCTGAGCCATCGTTCCAGTCTGTTGCGGACAAGCCCGACATAAATCATTTTTATACCAGCGTGGAGGTGTGGGCATATTAAAAACACAATTCACATGATAGTATCTGGAGGGAGTTTCAGTGATCATTCAAATCCTGAAATCACCTGTGTTTATTTTTTCAAACATTTTTTATATCAACATAACCTGAAGGGGACGGTAACAAAAACTCCATTAGCATTCTGTTTCCTAGGTAGCAGGGAGTGACTTAAGTCATGTCCACTTTGTCACAAAGACTGAAAACACCTCTTCCCCAGGTGACCTCATAGTTACAATACAAGGAGCAGAACATCATTAGCATATCCTGACCACTTTCAAGATGGCGCCGGATTTTCTTTACTATCAAAGGAGCTAGGTGACCACCTCCTATGTCGGAAGGTGCTGGATGCACCAGTTAGTCTGACAGCTACTCCGACTGTCAGACAAATGTGGGAAACATCCTGCATTCTCTGGCTCCCACACCAGCCCAAGAACAAGTTTAAAGTAAATAATAAAATAAAAAAATCTAAAAGACTGCTGAGGTGGTTCAGAGTGTAGAGGCACTGTCTATCTGAATTCATCTCCTAGAACCGTGGGGATGGCCATTCTTTCTTCTCCAGCGTGTGCAGCTAGGAACAGGCATACTCTCATGCACACAAGCATTAGTGATGATGATAACGAACTAAGTTATTTTTTTTTTTCCAAAATGGATAGCACTTGAGGAACAATACCTGTAGGAAGTTAAGGCCTGCGAGGCCAAAAGGAGCTAACCTAGAGTCTGCCTGGCGCTGTCAGAGGACCTGACTGTGCCTAGCCAATAAGGAACAACCAAGCGGTGTTTTCTGAGTGCTTGGAACCGGTGCTGTCAGAGGTCCTGATCGTGTCTAGCCAATGAGGGACAAGCATGAGACATCGACTATCAATGGATCAGAAATGCCTGCATGCTGGGAGGGTTTATAAGATTCTCCACCCCACCCCTCCCCGCCCATTGTTAAATAAACGAGTCTGCTGTAAGCCTTCTACCTGACTCTCAGTGTGGGAGACATTGACACTGTGGCTTCTCACCCCTTCCCCCGAGGAAGATGTTAGGGCCCAGCAACAGATAGGGCTTGAGGCTGACCCCTGGCCCTTACACGCATGCACACAGGTGCTTCACATACACAATTTGTCCTTTTTTCCACCCATATACTCCCACCCTCAAGCAGGAGAACTTGGTTAAACTGATATATTTCACACCTGTGTTGTTTTCCAAATGCGCATGTGTGGAGGACAGGTGGAGGGTTACTGGGAAGTAAGAAGCCTTAGGAGGAGGAACCTAGAGGAAGGAAGTTGTATCTGAGGGGCAAATCCCGAGAAAACTTCCAGTTTCTGGGTTTCTGTCGGTCCTCCTTCTTAGGGTTCCTGGGCGGTGCTCCACCAGCTGTCCTTGCCCTCTTCGGGTCCGAGTTCACGCAGGGACCCAGTGACCTCGGAGCCCTGAGCCAGAAGCAACCCTCCCACCCTTTACTACCAATAAGGGTCCTTTTCTTCCTGTCATTTAAAAGCAAAAGATTCATAAGCCGGCCAGCCTGGAACACCTGGCAACACGGACCCAGAGAAGCAGTCATGAGAGGGACAGCTGCAGCTGGCTGCGTGGAAAGGTGAGCATGTTCCTCTCCTAGCTGTCCAGCCCAAAGAAGAACCCTGAGCTCTCCCCTCTAACTGATCAAGGATGTGGGGATGGAATGTGACTGGTTGGGCCCACTTGGGGACCACCCTCCCTTCCGAAGCCCCAAATCTGGAGAGATTTGCCCCTGTATAGCACTGGATCTAAGCAGAAATGGTGTCTCTGGGAACTTTTAGTGGCCTGCATCACCGAGGAAGGTCCTACTGTGGCCAAGGTGACAGGCCCAGGCCCGGGTAAGGGATACAGACTCTGAAAATGACCCCAGATTGTCCACTCCACCCCGAGTCAGCCAGGCTGTCCTGCCATGCACATACTGTGCTGACTATGGCCTCCCTGATACCCTTGGGAAACTGTGGGCCAGGCACAAGAAGTCCAGACACATGGAGGCTACCAATGGTGCCTTTAAGGATGAATAAGGAGACCCTTCTCTGGACAGGGGAAGAAAA
Organism: Ondatra zibethicus; assembly: GCA_004026605.1. Taxonomy (NCBI): domain Eukaryota; kingdom Metazoa; phylum Chordata; class Mammalia; order Rodentia; family Cricetidae; genus Ondatra; species Ondatra zibethicus. Next base: position 15,670 of record PVIU01003766.1, on the reverse strand, counting down.
CTTGGCATCCCAGCAGAGGGGCACAGCGAAGTAAAGAACAGTTTTCATGGCAAAAAAAAAAAAAATCTTTCTTCAAAGAACTAAAGATTATCACGTGAAAACTCCAGAGGCTGAGGCAGGAGGATGAATCAAGTCAGACTTAATTACATAGTAAACCGTATCTCAAAAGAAATGAAAGTCTAAAGCCATTCGTCAACAAGTTGCTTTATGTGCTCATAAACTCCCTGCCTATTGCTTAGGGCACTAAGCACACACATGGTACACAGACAGGCATATATGCAGGCAAAATACTCAGATACATAAAAACTAAAAAATGCTGAAGAGTTAATGACACTTGGCTTTGATATAATAATTTTACCTTTTATTCCCAAGATTTGTTTTGCTGGGCTCAATAGCACACACCTTTAATCCTAATGCTTTGGGTGGCAGAGGCAGGTGGATCTCTGTGAGTTTGAGGCCAGCATAGTCTACAGAGCAAGTTCCAGGACAGCCAGAATTGTTACACAGAGAAACCCTGTCTCAAAAAACCAAACCATCCCCCCCCACTGAAAAAAAGAAAGAAAAAAGAAACGGAAAGAAAGTTCTTATCACCTTACCATCTCTACTGGTGAGAACCTTGAGGCCTCTGAAGGCTATGTGACTACTACCTGCTAGTGGCACTAGTTAACAGGTCCTCAGCTTCTGTCCAGTGGGTTCTGTCTGTGCTTACTCTAGCAATGGATGTGTGGAAGTTTCCAGGTGGGGTATGTCTCTATGGACTATCTTTGAAGAGCAGAACCTGGTGATTCTTTACTGTTAACTCGCCATAACCCTTTATATCCTGTCTTCTGTCATCCAATGGTGTCCTTGTTAGTGATCCGAAGTCAAACGAAAGCTCTCCTGGGAAGTTCCAGCTGGTCACACCTGTACTCCCCTTCACTCCAGAACAGCCTTGCTTTGCTTGTTTTCCAGGACAAAACATTCAAAATGTCTTCCATCTTGCAGAGTGATCCCAACTGACCACGGTCAGATGTTTGGGCATAAACAGCCCTGAAGTCGTGCTACATCCTCCTTGATGGGCCGGATGTGGAGTGTATCCTGGCGGCAGCTTGTCTTAAGTTAGAGACCCAGGATCGCCAGACAAAGGCTGGTTTTCCCTCCTGGAAAAACTACCAGCCTGAACGGGAGAAGAGACGGAGCAGGAATTAGCTCCTTTCAGTGGGAGTTAGTGTGAGCCACAAGGATTCTGACACAAAGGATGAGCTTGGGAGGGAGTCTACCCATTCCAAATTAAGATGTACCTGCTATTCCTGGCTGGGCCATTCTGGGTTTACCTCAAGGTCTGACACCCACACCTCTACCTGTGTTTCCACAAGACCCTTATGCCTCTTGGGCAGAGTCTGCTTCCACTACCCTTCACTTGCCTGGCTCCCCCAGGTCCATTGCTGTAGAGTTCCAGGGCCCAGGCTAATGCTCAACATAGCAAGTTCTCCATGGGCAATAAATATAACTCAGTGGTAGAGCACTTGCCTCCCTGCGTGCCTGAGGCTGTAATCAAGCAGGCTACACACGCCCGGCAGTTCCCAGGTATGTATGTGAGGGTATGCAGGCAAGTGCATGTGTGTTTAAGTAACTGCATGTTATTTATGGGAATGTATGTATGCAAGTGTGCATGTGGTGTGAGACATGGGTATATGACTATATGTAAATATGCATGAGTACACATTATTGTGTGCCTTTTTCTATGAATGTGCATGAGCATGCAACAGCGTATGTAGCCTGTCGATCTTGGCTTGGCTTTGCAGTATGGCTTTGTCCCTGCTGCTTCTTTCATCCCCACAGGAAGCCTGTCTGAGTCAGGTCCCATAGGATGGACAGCCTTGTAGTAACTAAAGGCGGGGGCGGTTCTTATAGACTGTGCACTTTGGTTCTGTCTCTCTTATCTCTACTCCCTGGAGCCCAGGGCCTTAACATCTTGAAATGTCAGAGCCTGGGGGACAGGGGTTAAGAGATTATCTGACTCACCCGACAAACGGGAGAACAGGCCCTAGACAGGTCTCCGAAGCAGGACTAGAGGTCACATAACATTTAGCCCCTAGGCTAGCTGAGAACAGCATCCCCAGTCTCTTTTCTCTGTTGCCACAACAACCTTGAATCTTTTGTCAACCATAAAGTCTGCAAAGTTGGCCACTCTGGGACCTTGTTACTGGGAGTGTTGAAATCATATCTGTAATGCCAGCACTTGGTAAGCTGAGGCAGGAGGAGGATTGCTGCTCAGTGAGTTCTAGGCCAGCCTGGTATCCCTCCCCACCCCCAACAAAACCAGAAAATAAGTGTTCACAGAAGCTCACCCTCCCAGCTCCAGAAAGGGGTTAGCACTGAAGTCTCTGGCTTGCTTTAATACAATTGATACCACGGAAAGGTTTCTGAAGGACCAATCATACGTACTCATACCAAAACGCAGTTGAATATGATCTAGATAGCATGTTAAGAAAATATTCACTACATGGGTAAAGGCTGGGTACACAGAATCATTCTTATCTTAGACGTCATTGTGGAGCCTTGCCAGAACAAGGCCTCAAAAAATTAGTTTAAGACTCAGAGTTGTTCCTCTCCACGGAAATCTTTAGTAAAAGGCGAAAGATTTATACGATCTGAAGAGAAACCAGAGTATACTATGACAAGCTGTCACTCACAGCTCGGGCAACAGCAACTCCTAGTAGAGTGATGGTGTCTTCTTGACGCAAAACTATTGTAGCTAAAAAGGACCATTATTTTTGTTTTATAAATCAAAGCTGACTTCCACGAAGACATTCTTTGAACGATACGTTAATTTTTCGTTTTGTTTTTGTCTTGTGCGCAGTGTTCCATGGGTATGCAAATTTGTGGCGGCCCCGCCCTGTGGACGAGGGTGGAAGCGGCACTTCGCACAGTGCCGGGCCGGACCGCCAGAGGGCGACGCCGAGAACTGGCTAAGAGCGGATCTGCACTCAGTCCAGGACTCAGGTTTACGATTTGTGTTTCTGTGCGTCTACGTTTTGTTAACTTAAAGGCTGTTCTTTTTTTTTTTTTAAGTTTTTAGTTCTGTGGATTGGACTTAAAACCTCATACATGTCAAGCAAGCGCTCTGCCAACGAGCTATATTCCCAGCCCTAATGACTGAAATAGACTCCAACCAGAAAAGAGCTATCAACTGTGGGGGCGCTAAATTCAGGATGCGGGTTCCTCGCTTTACTGAGAGTGAGGGGTGGGTATAAACAAGGTACCGGTTTTCTGTTTCTTACGCTCACAGTTGGCATCTAAGTTGTTTATGGTTGTAGTGGATGTTAGTCATGCATTCAGCCCTTCACTTGCGAATATTCTGCTTTCTTATCTGTTATTTGAGAATCTCTGACGAAGCTTGCTTTAAAATTGGAGTTTGCAGCCAGGTGTAGTGGTGTGCGGGGGAGGTAGAGGCAGGCGGATCCCTGTGAGTTCAAGGCCAGCCTGATCAACGTAGTGGACTCCAGGACAGCCAGAGCTACATAGCCGCCGTCTTGATTTAAAAAAAAAAAAAAAAAAGCAAAATATATAAATAAATAATATAATTGCAGCTTACACGCTGGTTCCGGTTTTCTGCAGGCCTTGCCACCACTGTGGATAAGATCTTGTGGGCCTCTGACTCTTTACTGCAGTGTCTTCCGGAATTGCCCCACCCTGACTCTTTGTCCTGAATGGAAACCAGCTCTTTTCGTGTATTTGGAGACGGTCTTGCTATGTGACTCAGGGTGGCCTCAGACTCCATCCTTTCGTCTCACTCTCTGAAATGCTGGGATCACAGGCATGCACCCCCACACCCTGCTCTGGCCACCTCTCCTTTATGGTGAAAGCCTCACTGGCAATAAGCTGAGTCAGCAGTTCTCGCCTCTGGGTGGAAGGTGTTGGAGCTCTTGGTTTGGAATAGCTGTGACGGAAAAGAGACGCACAAACTGACAGCCACTGTTCTCATGTGACAATTGGGTCCTTGAAACATTAGTGCATCTGGGAAATGAATGTTGTGAGATGGGTCTTACTCTACTTTATGCACACTTGGGTCCTGCATTATTTTTTAAAAATCTGTTTTTGTTTTACTTCTTTTGTTTTTGTTTGTTTTTTTGTTGTTTTGTTTGTTTGTTTGTTTTTGAGACAGGGTTTCTTCTTTTTTTTCTTTTTTGGTTTTTTGAGACAGGGTTTCTCTGTCTCGGGCTTTGGAGCCTGTCCTGGAACTAGCTCTGTAGACCAGGCTGGTCTCGAACTCACAGAGATCCGCCTGCCTCTGCCTTCCGAGTGCTGGGATTAAAGGCATGTGCCACCACTGCCCGGCTAGACAGGGTTTCTCTATGTAGCCTTTGCTGTCCTGGAACTCACTCTGCGAACCAAGCTAGTGTTGAATGTACAGAGATCCGCCTGTCTCTGCCTTCTGTGTGCTCGGATTAAAGACGTACACCACCACTGCCCGGGGTTTATGTGCATGTATACCACGTGTGTGCAGAGTCCAGAAGTGGGTGTCAGATCTCCTGGAACTGCAGGTAGAGACTATTGTGAGCCACCACGTGGGTGCCAGGAACAGAATCCAAGTCCTCTGTAAACGTTCTTAGTAAATGCACTGAGCTATCTCGCCAGCCTCAGCTCCTGGACTTCTTATTTTATTGTTTTAATTAATGACATCTAAATAGATGGTTACTATGTTGATCAGGGTTTACTCGGCCATGTTTTTGGTTTAGTTTTCTACTTGAGAAAGGGGCTTGGAGTGTTGGGTTTTTCTCTCACAGGAAAGAGGAGATGGGAGTCAAGTGCCTCTCTTCTGCAGTTAGGTCTGAGGAATAGTAGAATATGACACTGAGGCACAAGATTTATTTTGAGCTGAAGACCTTTGTGTGGGGAAAAAACTGGCTGTACAGTGATGGGGCACACCTTTAATCCCAGCACTCAGGAGGCAGAGGCAGGCGGATCTCTTTGAGTTCGAGGCCAGCCTGGTCTACAGAGTGAGTGCCAGGACAGGCTCCAAAGCTACACAGAGAAACCCTGTCTCGAAAAATAAAACAAACAAACAAATCTAATTGTAAAGTGAACTCTTCTCCAGTGGCTCCAGCTCGCCCTTCCTACTCTGTATTCGGCAGTGCACAAACATGTGATCATGTATTTCAGTGGCCACTTTTCTGTGGGGTGTTTTTTGTATGTAAAATTTGTATACTTTTCACTTATTAATCTTTTTATAAAAAAGATTTGCGCCTTTAGGTGCATGAGTGTTTTGCCCGCAAGTATGTGCGTGCAACATTGTGTGCCTGGAGCTTTGGATGTCAGAAGAAGGTGTTGGATTCTTTGGAACTGGAGTTACGGATGTGGTAAACCCAGATCCTCTGGGAGAATAGCCAGTGCTCTTAACTACTAAGCCATCTCTTCTGGAACTCACTATGTAGACCAGGCTGGCCTCGAACTCATGAGAATGCCTGTCTCTACCTCCCGAGTGCTGGGATTAAAGGTGTATACCACAAGGTCTGGCTCAGTTATTCTTTTTTATGCCAATTTAATTCTTTCTTGTTTGGTTAATTTGGTTTTGATATTTTTTTGAGACAGGGTTTCTCTGTGTAGCCCTGAAACTCTCTCTGTAGACCAGGGTGACCTCGAACTCAGAGAGATTCACCATCACTCCTGGCTGCCAATTTAATTCCTAGGTTGAGAGGTTTTATTTATTGACTAGTTGGTTGTTGTTGTTGTTTTCTTTCTTTTTATTTTCTTTTTTGAGACAGCTCTGACTGTCCTGGAACTTATGTAGATCATACTGGCCTCGAATTCACAGAGATCGGCCCGGACCCTCCCAGTGCTGGGGTTAAAGGTATGTGCCACTATGCCCAGCTAGCTGAGAGGTTCTACATGAGTAGTAATAATTTGCTCTGGAATGCCAGACAGTGGTGGCACACGCCTTTAGTCCCAGCACTCAAGAGGCAGAGGCAGGTGGATCTCTGTGAGTTTAAGACTAGCCTGGTCTAAATAGAGAATTCTAGGATGGCAAGGGCTACACAGTGAAATCCTGTCTAAAAACGAACAAAAACCGCAACAACAACAACAAAAGTTTGCTCTTAAAGTCAAAGTAGCTCTCGTTTCTCCTTCTATCCACTTATCACCTCCTCTTCTTCAGGTTTTGACAGAGTGGACCCAAAGGTATCTGAAGACAACTGAGCAAAATCTCAAAGTGATGCCAGGAACGCTTGGGGCAGAAAGGCAGTGGGGTGGTCATCGCTCCAGATCTTTCCTCTGAGCTCTGAATATGCAGTGCTTGAATCATGTGTCCTTTGTGTGTGTGTGTGTGTGTGTGTGTGTGTGTGTGTGTCCTGCACACAAGCCTGTTCAAGTACTCTGGTGCATGTGGAGGTCAGAGGACAACTTTGGGGGAAATTCGTTTTTTCCTTCCACTATGTTTTTTTGTTTTTTCTTCTACGTTGGATCCCCAGGGGATGAAACACGGGGCATTAGACCTGGTGACAATCATCTTCACCAGCTGAATCATCTTGCAGGTCCTGGTATACATGTTAAAATATAACTTTCTTCATATAAAGGCTGTGCAAAAAGAATACCCAACAATTAATTTAATAGGAAAAAAAAAAAGCTTGGTCTGTGAAACCAAACATTCACCCAATATAATAATCATTTACTGGGGCTGGGGGTTCTGGGGTTTGAAGACAGCCTCACAATTCATAATTAAATTTCCCTTGGTTTTTACAAGGCTTCACACAAAACGTGTTTGTACCTTAATCATAAACTTAGTGTATTGGCTTTGTGAGTGCTCTAAAGGCGGTATCCACGGAAAAGTGGATCCCAGTGAATAGATGGTTGTGAGCCAACGTGGGCTGGGTGTTGGGAATTCGTGGCCATAAGATAATCACTCTCACTCCCCGCGACACCCAGCGCAGCACGAGCAGGTTAGAAGTAGGTCTACTTTTAGAACTGCAATGTGGAGCCTTGTGCAAACAAGGCCTCAAAAAATTAGTTTAAGACTCAGAGTTGTTCCTCTCCACGGAAATCTTTAGTAAAAGGCGAAAGATTTATACGATCTGAAGAGAAACCAGAGTATGAGCAGGCCAACGCGTGATACATTTCTGTAGTAATAAGACCTCCTAGTTCACTGATGGTGACTATATATTTAAAGCGCCATAACCTACGAAAATTTCTTCTGATTGTCTTAAATAATATATATGTTTTCAGTTTTAAAACTTCTAGTAATAAAAGTATATTTCCACGAAATTTTCTGTATTAGTTGCAGTGTGTTATGGGTATGCAAATGAAACCGAGCAATCGCCTAAAGCCTGGCCTGGTTCCCGCCTCCTACAGAGGGCGGGGCGAAGGTTTACGCCTCCTGCTTACCCAGTGACGGAGTTTTTACCTCTGTACACTGGAATCTGGTTTCTTTTAAATACAGGATTTTTCCGATGGTTTAGGCATCGAGGAACTGAAAAGGACGAAGAAATACTGGTAGATTTCCTAATCTGAGGGGTGGGATTGGGACAGAAGCACAGAGGGCTTCGAAAGAATTGGCGATATGTTTTCTGTTCTTAGTCTCTGTAATGAAACCAACGTAGATAAGATCTCGCATACTCAATCCAGTGCTATACCTCTGTACAAATGGAGAAAAAAATGTTCAACATTTCTAAACCATTGTGGCTTTCATTTCCGTACTGTGCCAACCCAACGTAGTAAAAGGGGATTCTTTTCCCACGGTTGCTATCATATTTGTGAGTATGTCTGTGTCTGTATGCGTACGTTTTTATTTGTATAAAAAGACCAATAATTGCAGCACGCTCTGCATCAATAACAGCAGCAGCTTTGCCAGGTTCTGCAGTCCAACCAATAAATTTGTGGAGACATCCAGCACAATTAAAACACAAAGCCGAAGAAAGGTCAAAAAGTCCCCACTTTTTTTCTCCTTTCCAGTAATCTTTTTTTTCTTTTTCTTTTACTTCACCTGCTCACAATCCAGTAATCTTTTTTCTTAAGTAAAATTTACTTTTCTCAGTAAATTTTTTTCCTTTCTTCTTTTGTTTTTCGAGACAGAGTTTCCCTGTGTAACAGCTCTGGCTGTTCTGTAACTCACTTTGTAGACCAGGGCTGGCCTCAAATTCACACAGATCCGCCTGCCTCTACCTTCTGAGTGTTGGGATTAAAGGCATGCACCACCACCACCCGACTAATTTTTTTTTCTTAAATTTGGGGTCCAGGTTTGTTTGTTTGCTTGTTTATTATTTAGGTTTTTTGAGACAGTGTTTCTCTTTGTAATCCTGACTGTCCTGGAACTTACTCTATAGACCAGGCTGGCCTTGAACTGAGAGATCCATTGCCTCTTTCTCCTGAGTTCTAGGATTGAAGGCATATGCCCAGTTTAGAAATATTTTTTCAAAGAGTTATTTATTTATTTATTTATTTATTATATATACAGTATTCTGCCTGCATGTATGCCTATACACCAGAAGAAGTCACCAGATCTCACTACAGATGGTTGTGAGCCACCCTGTGGTTGTTGGGAATTGAATTCAGGACCTCTGAAAGAGCAGCCGGTGCTCTTAACTGCTAAGTCATCTCTCCAGTCCCCTAGAAATAATTTTTTAACTTATTTATTATTATATATACAGTATTCTGTCTGCATATATGCTGGCAGGTCAGAAGAGGGCATCAGATCTCACTGTAGATGGTTGTGAGCCACCATGTGGTTGCTAGGAATTGAACTCAGGACCTCTGGAAGAGCAGGCAGTGCTCTTAACCACTGAGCCATCTCTCCTGCCCATAGAAATAATTTTTTAATGTGTTGATTTACTCATGTATCCTAAATAATTATATTTTGTGGGCTAGGGACATAGCTCAGTTGGCAGAGTGTCTAATGTGCACAAAGCTTCATAAAATTGAACATTGTGGCAAACGCTTATAATCCCAGCACTTGGGAAGTTCAGGCAGAAGAATCACACGTGCAAGGGCGTCCTCAGCTACATAGAAAGTTGGAGACCAGCCTGGGTGGGATACATAAGACCCTGTTTCCAAAAAAAGTGAAAAGAACCTGGGGAGTGGCTTCATGAGTAAGGGCTCTCACCACCAAGCCTGATGAACTGAGTTCAGTCTCCAGGACTCACATTATGGAAGGAAAGAACAGACTCCCAGGAGTTGCTCTCCGACCTCCACATGCACACTCCACACACACACATACTCACACACATGCACAGACACGCACACACACACACACTCTCTCTCACACACAAATAAACATAGTTTATAAAAGAACTTTGTTCTATAAATCTAAATTTTAAGGAGGCTTGTGAGGTGCCTGGTTCAGGTTTGGAGGTGAGAAACTGCTGATAAACTCAAAGGCTGCTGCTTAGTCTCTGGTGTTAAGCAGCCACAACATGGGCCATTTCCTGTTTGACACGTGTTGAGCAGTCCTGAGGGATCAGGACTGTTGTCTTAGCGGGCAGTCTCCCCTGGCTTTGTTAGTTCTATTAAAGCTCTTGATCCTCAGCCAGCAAGAAATGTTAACCAGATCCTGGAGTTAGCTGCTCCTCTCCCTTCCATGTACCTGGAACTTTCCCCGTCTCTTTATCCTGCTTTGTGTATATTATCTGCTTTTCCTTGTTGTTCTTTTTCTCACTTGAGTGACTGCTTTAGTAGTCACTGTTAAGTGCCAGATTTTCAGTAGGCCAGCCAAGCTTTGGTGGCAGGGTGTCGGTGCAGCTGCGTAAGGTTTGATGAGTACACAGGCCCACTTTGCTGCTGCCTTCGGGATGCTCTTACAGTAACTTATTTATTCAGCACCGGGGATTGAACTCGAACCTCGAGACTTCTAAGCAAGTGCTGTGTGCTGAACTGTAGCCTCAGTCTTTCCCAGTGACTCCTAAATGCCCCTGCATTTCACTCTGCTCTGAGCTGTCCTGGAGCTCACTGTGTAGACCAGGCTGGCCTCGAACTCACGGAAATCCTCCTGCCTCTGCCTCCCGAGTGCTGGGATTAAAAACATGCGCACCACTGTCCAGCAGGATTTGTTTTGTTGTTTTGATGAAACCTTTTTACTCTACTTCTATTTTTCTGGCTATGAAGATGATCATGGGCTTTCTATTCTATTTTTTGTTTTGTTTTGTTTTGTTTTGTTGGGATCTCACTAAGTAGCCCTTACTGTACCGGAACTCTCCAGGCTGACCTCGAATGCCTAGAAGTCCACCTACCAGCTAGGCGGTGGTGGCACACACCTTTAATCCCAGCACTTGGGAGGCAGAGGCAGGCAGATCTCTGTGAGTTTAGGGCCAGCTTGGTCTACAGAGCAAGATCCAGGACAGGCCCCAAAAGCTACAGCCCCCCTTGTGCTAGGATTAAAGGTGTGAACCCTAACATTATTTTATTTTGGTTTTTGGGACAAGGTTTTATGCAGATCAGGATAGCTTTGAACTGATCATCTAACTTCCATGTCCCAAGTGCTGGGTTGCTGCAGGAGATATTGTTATGTCCAGATTAAAGTTTTAATTTTTTATTGATATTTATTGAGCTCTACATTTTTCTCTGTTCCCCTCCCTGCTTCTCCCCTCCTCCCTTCAATCCTCCCCCAAAGCCCCCATGCTCCCAATTTACTCAGGAGATCTTATCTTTTTATATTTTCTACTTCCCATGTAGATTATATCTATGTAAGTCTCTCTTAGTGTCCATATTGTTGTCTAAGTTCTCCAGGATTGTGGTTTGTAGGCTGGCTTTCTTTACTTTATATTTAAAAACCATCTATGAGTGAGTACATGTAATAATTGTCTTTCTGGGTCTGGGTTACCTCACTCAAAATAATGTTTTCTAGCTCCAGCCATTTTCCTGCAAAATTCAAGCCTTTGTTATTTTTTCTGCTGTGTAGTACTCCATTGTGTAAATGTACCGCATATTCCTTATCCATTCTTTGATCGAGGGTCATTTAGGTTGTTTCCAGGTTCTGGCTATGACAAACAAAGCTGCTATGAACATAGTTGAGCACATGTCCTTGTGGCATGATTGAGCATCCTTTGGATATATAGCCAAAAGTGGTATTACTGGGTCTTGAGGAAGGTTGTTTCCTAGTTTTCTGAGAAATCGCCACACTGACATCCAAAGGGGTTGTACCAGCTTACATTCCCACCAGCAATGCAGAAGTGTTCCCTTTTCCCCACAACCTCATCAGTGTTTTTGATTTTGGCCATTCTTTTTTTTTAAGATTTATTTATTATGTATACAGCAGTCTGCCTGCATGTATGCCTGCACACCAGAAGAGAGCTCCAGATTTTATCATAGATGGTTGTGATCCACCATGTGGTTGCTGGGAATTGAACTCAGAACCTCTGGAAAAGCAGCCAGTGCTCTTAACCTCTAAGCCATCTCTCCAGCCCTGATTTTGGCCATTCTTACAGATTAAAGTTTTAAGTATGTGCTATGCCTGGACTTTGAAGTATAAGTTGGAGTGCATTCCTTCTTCTTTTTCTAATATCTAGAACAAGCAGTAAAATTTGAGAGTTACTTCTGAAGCAGTTAGCAATCCTTTCAAGGAAACAGCCCTTTTATATTCTTTAAAATATTCCCCCTGGAGGTGGATCTCTGTGAGTTCATGGCCAGCCTGGTCACAAAACAAGTTCTGGGATGGCCAAAGATGTTACACAGAGAAACCCTGTCTCGAAACCACTCTCCACCCCTGAAAAAAGAGGTTAAGGAAGGCAACAAAGACAGTATTGAGGAAATAGTCATAGCAAATACAGCTTTCAGAGAAAGGCAAATAAAAACTGGCTAACAGGGCTGGAGAGATGGCTCAGAGGTTAAGAGCACTGACTGCTCTTCTGGAGGTCCTGAGTTCAATTCCCAGCAACCACGTGGTGGCTCACAACCATCTGTAATGAGATCTGGTGCCCTCTTCTGGCGTGCAGGGATACATGGAGGCTGAACACTGTGTACATAATAAATAAATCTTTAAAAAAAAACTGGCTAACAATCTACTATAACCTTAACTTAATAAAGGAAACAATAAAAATCAGAACAGAAATAAACAAAATGGAGACTAAAATATTCCCCCTGAGTTTTTTATGTGTGTTTATGTATGATGTGTGCATGTGGGCGTAGGCATACATGTGCCTTGGTATGTATGTGGAGGTCAGAGGACAACTTTCAGGCATGGATTCTGGGAACGGAACCCAGATGATCAGGGCTCTCATGGCAAGAACGATTACTCTCTGAACCATCTTGTTTGTCTTTTTATGCTCTCTTCCTTCTCTTCTTTGGACTTTTGCTTGCTTGTGCCATTGTTGGCTTTTCTATTTTTTGAGCCAGGCTTTGGCTGTCCTTAGAACTCACTACGTAGACCAAACTGACTTCAAACTCACAGAGATCTGCCCATCTCTGCCTCCAGAGAACTTTTTTATTTTTTTTTTTAAGATTTATTTTTAGGGGCTGGAGAGATGGCTCAGAGGTTAAGAGTATTGCCTGCTCTTCCAAAGGTCCTGAGTTCAATTCCCAGCAACCACATGGTGGCTCACAACCATCTTTAATGGGGTCTGGTGCCCTCTTCTGGCCTGTAGGCATATACACAGACAGAATATTGTATACATAATAAATAAATAAATATTTTAAAAAAAGATTTATTTTTATCGGGGCTGGAGAGATGGCTCAGAGGTTAAGAGCACTGACTCCTCTTCCAGAGGTCCTGAGTTCAAATCCCAGCAACCACAGGGTGGCTCACAGCCATCTGTAATGAGATCTGGTGCCCTCTTCTGGCCGCAAACATACAGACAGAACACTGTATACATAATAAATAAATACATCTTTAAAAAAAAAAGAACTCAGCTGTAAAATGTATAAAAAAACAAGAAAACAAAGATTTATTTTTATCTTTTATTTATATGTATTTGTGCGTGTGTGTCTGCTATGCATTCTCAAGCCCACAAAGGCCCCGTCAGATTCCCTGGGACTGGAGTTTCAAGCAGTTGTGGGCCACCTGACATGGGTGCTGGGAACTGAACTCAGGTCTTCTGGAAGAACAACCAATGCTCTTGATGCTGAGCCATCTCTCCTGCCGCACTTCTATACTCTTTTATGCCATGCTTCATGTCTGTACTCTATTTTCTCATCTTATTTTTAATTAATTCCTTATATTTTCACTGGCTTTCTTCTGTTTCCTGAGTTTTTGCCTTCTTTACTCTTCAAGCTGGATGATACGGTGCTGGGGATGGAACCCAGGATGTTATACGTGAAAGAAGAGTGGTAGACCATCAGCCTTATTCTAGTTGCACCCCCAAATTAAAACAACAACTAAAGCAAGGCAAATAACAAACAAACAAAAAACGGTGGGGGCGGGTGGCGCACCCCTTTAATGCCAGCACTCGGGAGGCAGAGGCAGGTGGATTTCTATGGCTTCAGGGGCAGTCTGGTCCACAAAGAGAGTTTCAGAACAGCCAGGGCTGCACAGAGGAACCTGGCCTTGAAAATAAAACAAACAAACAAAAAGCAACATTTACAGTAGTTAGGGAGATGGCTTGCTGTGTAAGCATGAGGACCTGTGTTTGAATCCTCAGCACTTATGTAAAAAGTAGGTTGTGAGTATGGGAATAATCCTAGCACCATGGGGTCGGCTGCCTGCCAGCCTAGTTCCAGGTTCAGTGAGACCCTGCTTCATGGAAAGAAGGTGAACTCAGGATAGAGTGGGACACTTCTGTCCTTCTCTGACCTCTGTGCCTGTACATGGTGTTTGCACACACCACACACCCAGGCACACTCGACACAATTTACAGTCTCTAGAAATACTCTTAAAGACATACAATGTTTTAAAACTTTTTATTTATTTATTTATATTTTTTTATGTATGAATGCTCTGCTTGCCAGCAAAGGGCATCAGATCCTATTCTAGATGGTTGTGGGCCACCGGGTGGGTGCTGGCAGTTGAATTCAGGACCTCTGGAAGAGCAGCCAGTGCTCTTAATCGCTGAGGCATCTCTCCAGCCCCATTAAAGAACATAGTAAACTTTGGGCATGGTGGCTCACATCTGTAATCTCAGCATTCAGGAGATTGAGGCAGTAGGATTTCTTTCAATTCCAGGTCTCCCTGGACTAACTTTGAGTTGTAGCAAGCCAGGGTTAGGCTTCTGCTCCCTCCTTCGTTCACTAGAGCATTTAAAAAGTATTTTACACTTCATTTTTAATTGTGTGTGTGTGTATGTGCGCACATGTGTGTGCATGCACTCATGCACATGCACATGAATGCATAAAATGGTCACTCTTTAAAAGACATGACTTTATTTGTGTATGTGCATGCATAGAGGATAGAACAGGGCACCAGATCCCTCTGGACTGAAGTTACAGATATTTGAGGGGATCTCAGCTTGTTATTTGATCTCTGGGATCTGAGTTCTCATTGACTGTAACCACTGAGAACTCTCCCCAGCTCACCTACTAGCTCGTTTCTTACAGAGCAAGCATGCCACTCAGAAAGAAGCTGCTTACACCATCTCTAAAGTCCTGGACCAGAGACTTTACCTGCACAGAGAAGACTGATGGTTTCCCAAAGGAATGAACTTCATTTGTAACAGAGCATCGTGAAGCCTCTGGCAAACAGTTTTGGATGTTGTATGACTCAATGATAGGGCACCCTCCCAGTATGGGAGAGGCTTCGGGTTTAATAACTAGCAAGGCAAATAACAATGATTATAAAAAGAACAATAATCATAATAATAATAAATAGAGAAATAAATTGGAGCTGGGTGGTGGTGGCGCACGCCTTTAATCCCAGCACTCGGGAGGCAGAGGCAGGCGGATCTCTGTGAGTTCGAGACCAACCTGGTCTACAGAGCTAGTTCCAGGACAGGCTCCAAAACCACAGAGAAACCCTGTCTCGAAAAACAAAAAAAACAAAAAACCCAAAAAAAAACAAAAGAGAGAGAGAGAGAGAGAGAGAGAGAGAGAGAGAGAGAAATAAATTGGAGCAGTCTGGAGCATTGTGGGGAAGAGCAATTGGGAGACTGACAGTCTCACTGGTTTTATGGGCTCATCTGTAGGCTGGGAAGATTTCCAGGAAAGTAAACACAGGCACAACATATGAACACTGACTCAGGGAACTATTCCTTCCAAGGAGTCCAAAACAACTGAGCAGTCATACAGTACTGAGTGAATTTTAACAGCTGGATGTGGTCTGGGACAAAGACACATGAAAGGTCTGCAAAAATACTGCCCCAGCACTTGTGAGGCTGAGGCAGGAGGATTGCTGCACATGTGAGGCCAGCCTTGGCTGAACATAGAGTTCCAGGACAGCCTATGTAGAATGAGACCCTGGCTCATAAAACCAAAGCCATGTAACAAAAAACGACCCAAGTGTGGTGGTGGCATATGCCTTTAATCCCAGTACTCGGGAAGCAGAGGCAGGAGGATCCCTCTGAGTTTGAGGCTAGCCTGGTCTACATGGTTAAGTTCTAGCACAGTGAGGGCTATATAGTGAAAACTTGTCTTTAAAAACAACAAGCCAAAACTAAAACAAACAAACAAAAAATCCTACAAAAACCCACATTGTTATGCTAAAGTCACTGTGAGAACCCCTTATAGTCACTGTGAGCACATCCTATAGTCTCTGTGAGCACACCCCCTGCAGTCACTGTGAGCACACCCTATAGCCACTGTGAGCACACCCCCTATAGTCACTGTGAGCACCCCCTATAGT
>PVIU01003765.1:0-138737 GCA_004026605.1 Ondatra zibethicus | reverse complement strand
CTAGGCATTGGTTATTGCCAGTGAATTAAAAAGTTCTCAAGTTTTGTACTGGAATCTTTAACTGCCACCTTACTGAAAGTGTACCAATATCTTTCTGGTTTTCTCTTAGATTTTCTTGGTGGTAACCAGATTAGTTCTAAGGTTCTCAAATCATAGCTGTATATGATACCCAACAAAAAATGGCAGAAAAAGATTATTTGTAGGAAGTTCAGATTTTCTTCTCATGCCTACAGGGAGAAAGTGGATCCACTTTCCATTATTGTTACATTTGAACTATTGATCCAGCACTCAAATATTGCAGTTCTGAAGGCAAGGCCAAGTATCTTCAGTCACAACCTGCAGCAACATGATAGACATAGGAAGGGCTAATTCCTCCCAGAAGTTGTACCAACAAATTATCTTAAGAATCGGCTAATAGTTTGTTGCCAATGTTTCAAGGGTGAGGAGGGCAGAGCTCTTCTCACTGTTGGCTTTTATGTACAAAGGCAGAAGCTGTGCTTCTTATCAGTTACTCTCTGAGCACCACAGCCACACTTGGCAATGGAGTGCAGTACCATATAGTGAAACATTTCAGTAGCTCTCCATAGTAACCCTCTGGCCCACATCTCTTCCATATATCTCAACTCAGAAAGTCACTTCCATTCCAATTTCCCCCTCCTACTATATCATCCAGTTTCAATACACATTTCAAAGTATACAGTAGTAGTCGTCTGTTGATGAGCCCTCCTGCAAAGACCTTGTCTGCATGCCCTGCAATGAGCCCAACACCAGCAATATCTAGCACCATAAATGGTCAATATGAAGCTGCTGAATATAATACTTAAACCATCTAAAGCCTACATTAAAATAGACTTATTAAACAAATACACATTTTCTGGGTAATATTCTAGAATAGAAATGTTTCAGGCTTTGCCGTCTGTAGGATACTACCATGCAGGTTCAACACTGCAAGTGACTGGACAAGACTGGCAAGTATGTGACACACTGCTGCTTTCCTTCTGCCCTATCCCTGATCTGCCCCCCCCAACATTAATCGGTCTCCAGAGGCTCAGAAATCTCAGAAGCGTGAAGAATTTTGGGATTATCCAGAATAAAGACAGAGAAATTTGGAATCCTTGTCATTTGTCAGGTCATATATCCATTGATGTATGAGGTCACCGAGATGTCCCATATGGTATCCAGGTCATATATCCACTGATGTATGTGGTCACTGAGACCTCCCATATGGTACCCCACACTAGTTAATACTTCACCTTGTTTTACTTCCAAAAAAACTTTGGCCTTTCCCCTAGAGTCTACCCTAACTTTCAGGTGCCCACTAAATGTAATAACTTTTACATAGACTTCAGTAGCTGGTGCTCAAGTGCAGATGTGGGAAGCTTGGCAGTAGTTGTCTATTCATCTCTGGACAGGTGGGATGTGCCACAAGGAGCCAAAGTCCCTTTCTCAAGGTTAGACTTCCAGGACAAGGTCAGGCTTGCAACCCTGGGAAGCAACACTCTTCCTAGAACAGCTCTACTTGGCATGGTAGTGGTGGTGAAGTCAGATATCCATGTCATTGTTCTGATATTTCTCAGTTATCTATAAACCCAGACAAGAATACAATGGCTAAATTAAGTGGAATTCTACTTGAGGACAAAGTCAACAATAGCTACAACAAAGGAGCTGGGAAAGGATAGAACATAACTGACTTTGGAAAAACCATGGCCTTTATATGAGAACTGCATCTATCAATGTCCACCCTCACTTGGAGTGGGCCTTGCAAAAGGTGACTAGCATCCCCAGGGGAACTCTGAACTTATGCTTCGCTTTACATTATGCCCCCTTTCCTACCAGAATTCAGAGGTGTACTCCACAAGAAGCACTTAGTATGTGTTTTCATGTATTAGCAAGAGTCTCTGACAGCCACCTTCACTGAGAACAAAAGTGAAGGTAGTCTGTCCAAGTTTAGACTTGGAATGGAACTCCAGGTTCTATTACAACACAGATGAACACCAACAAAATATTACATATAAGCTCAAGTCATGGTTAACAATTTTGTCAAAACTCCATTTATTTTGAGATGACATTCTTTGATTGCACATTTGAAATTATTTATATAAACAAAAGTACTCAAAAGGAATAAAGTCCCCTACCCCCAAACAAAGCACAAAAGGATACAAGATGGTTTACTGGGACCTGTAAAACCCAAATGTCACCCAGTCAGACAGTATGTTGGAGGACATTTCTTACTATAAATAGATTCTTATAGAACTCTCTATGCAGTTTTGTAACAAATATTGGTTTGGGCATAGCTCACCCTGCAGCAGTGCACACACAAAGCGGCTTCCAGTGACTCTTATACAGTCAATAAAAGTAATCATTTTGTACGGTTTCTGAAGAAATTTCTAGTAAAAGTGGCACCAGAAGACTGGTGGCCTTACCATGTACATACTCAGTAAGAAGCTCTAACAAGTAGCATAGGAGTATGGCTTGGCCGAGTCACCAGCACTGAGCACAAGCTCCACTGACCACCTCATCTCTAATGCAGCTTGCTCCTGGGGAAGGCTATTCTGGTGCTGCTCTGTGCTCTGCATTCAGTAAGAGTCAGCTGTTATTTCCATGGGGGCCTGGAGTTTTCTTTGTTCATGAAACTGAGGGTTCAAGCCCTAAGCTAAGCACTTTCCCCAACACTGCTGAAGGCTTTGTTTCCTCGTTCTTCTGTTAACAAGTATAGGTAATGTCTGTGCCTGGCTTTTCAGAAGATCATCCATATTTTTAAGAACTACCCAGACTCAGTGCTTTGTAAGACAGACGGTATTTAATGACAGCATGTGTTCTACCCAAGTCCTACCTGCTTGAAGTCCCAAGTGGGTCTGGTCTCATAGTCTTTCAATCATCTAAGGCTAATACACATTCTCACACTGCTCTTAGAACTAGTTTACTCATCACCCATTCAATTTTTTTTTTTGAAGCAGCATCTTACTAGATAGCCTGGGCCAGTCTCAAAATTATGACCCTCCTGTCTCAGTCATGTCCACTGGGTTTACAGGCCAGTGCTACCACCCTGGAAAACCTGTCCAATTTTATCACAACATAACTAAAAAAAAAAAACAAAGAAAAACCACAGCAGGAAGGCAGACACTGTTCTATGAACATATATATTTATCTAACTTATTAAATACTTATAATGAACTAGGAATATATATAGATATAAAAACTCAAATATATACATACTCCAAACTTAAAATATGGCCCCAGGTTGCAGTCCCTAAAGTATCAGGAATATGCAAAATTCTCACTAAATTCTGCCTTGAAGCTCAGCTAAGCAGCAAAAATCCCCTGAACCAAAGGAAACCCCAAGATGGAGATGTCCCAGGCAAAGACCATGGAGAAGGAACACAGAAGAGCTAGCCCCAACAGCTGGAGGTGTGAGGCCTTAGCTGGTCTCACCTGAGCATTAAGGCATGAGAGCACCTCTAGGGCCTTCAGGTTCTCAGTACTTTTTAACTTCATTTAAACTCAACTACTTTCCTCTCCCAGTTGAAAGTGTAAAACATAATTTACCAAGATGTGTTGTTTATTCTCCAACAAATTATATTTGCTGTTTAGATCAAGTTTAAAAGTCAACAACTGTGTGGCCTTCTTCATCCTTCAATGACAATGAGCTCTCCTCTCCACTAAAGGCTGCATTGAGAGCTCTCCTGAACAGCATCCAGTGTTACCTGCTGGACACCGAACTACTTTGCAAACAAGTTACAGCCACTATAATTTATTAACAGATACTATTACATTTTTTTTTCTCCTTTTTCTTTTGGCAAGCTTAGAACAATCCAGAGAACAGAAAACAAAGTCTTCAACATTGTATAGGAAAACGAAATGGGTCTCTACCTACATGCCTAGTGATTCAGGCTAAAAGGTACAACTGAAATCCTTAGTGCAAGAAACACAATCAATTAATACAAATTAACACTCACTGATGTGTAGGGAAGTTTCCTATTCAGAGGTAGAGTCCAGTGCACAAGGCTTAAACACAATAGCCATCAGTCTGAATAAAACTGAGCCAGGCTTTAAGGAGTCACTGTTGATGTCAGATATCAGACTGTGTGTACACACATACAATAAATAGACTGTACAATCTTTTAAAGTAGTTTAATAAACTCCACAAAATAGTATCAGGTGCATTGAAATATTTACATAAGTCAATTTCCAAATCTCCCATTCAAATAAAAGCAACAAAAATAAGATTTCTGCAATCAAGTCAGCAGTTCTTTTCTGAAACGGGCTGGTAAAATAAGGTATTTTACACGAGAGGAAGGAACTCATCTAAGAGGTATTCATATTTGGCTAAGAAAAATAGGTCCCTTTTAGAGTTCTAGAGATGAGAGAATACGAAATGACACTTTCCTACTCTTTTAGCCTCTGTTTAAGGTTCTTGAAGAGAGAAGCTGATTTTGTTTCCCCCTCAGAACAAATCATCAAAGGTGCAATAGGAGGGTAGTTAATTTTTCACTTCCTGTTTTGGACGTGTAGGCCAGAACTGCTCATACTTCTGACGGAAACATGACTGCAACACACACTCCACTGAACCCTGATTGTAACACTTCTGGCTCCATGCTCTTAGGATTCTGACATTTTGTTCTTTTCATTTCCAAAGTGTGTTCCATGGAGAGGGACCTTTTGGGGTCAGGCATATGATTTCAGAGTATTCAACACTAATTAACAGACAATTCTAAACTTTTCCTAGCTCACACAGAGGAGGATGTAACAAACCAAATGCTAGCATTTATCTCAAGTGTCTCAAACAATGAAAAACTCACAAACCTTGGTCACTGCAACCTACAATGAGCAGAAGCAAAGCACTTGTGCGTGAGTGACTTGGATTCTTAGACTTCAGGTCAGATTTTCTCATTGACAGGGTACCTTTAACCCTTTTATTTTACTCAACAAAAGACTCTGATCTAGCCCCAAAGCAAATCAGAAACAGTCAGAAAACACAAACGTTGGTTATAATTAAGGAAGCATGAGCCTTCACAGTTTGTGTAGCTTCTCCAAGCACCCACAATGAAAATGCAAGTTGAGTTTTTTTTTTTTTATTCAACCATTCTGTGAAAAATACCTCAGGAAATAGTAACATTTTTCCCTTTAGTGATCTTCCCGCTGGAATACCCTCCCACCCCACCCCCACTTTTTTTTTAAATTTTAGATTTTTAAAAAAATTGTATACAAATAGACTAAATTTGATTTAAAGTAAACATATAAAAGTCAAGAAGAATATTGCTTGCAACAATGGACGTGGAAGTAGAAGAATGACCAGGCAGGGAGCACATGGACATGGCTCCTCACAATGAGGTCAGGCAAACCTGGCTCCCTGGATGCTTCTCTCTCCAGGACGCCTATGCTGAGGACCATTGCCTTCAGCCACAAAGTCTGACTGAGTTTTGTAATTACACCTTCATGTTAGCAGAAAAAGAGAACCTGGGAAGGAGAGGGGTGACAAAAACAAAACCAAGAACAACCAATTGCAAGAAAACTGGAAGGCACAAGCACCCATGTAATCTAGATAGAACGTTCTTGGAATGAGGCAGGAGAGGGAGACTTTTTCAGCACTACAGTTAAGTTAATCCTGCTATTGTTGGAGGGGAATCATATAAACAGGTGTGTAGAAACACAATAAGCACATCTCACTTGTGAGGAAGACAGCTTGAGAAGATGATGCAGAGATAAACAAATCAGTACTATTTATTTGGATGTCTGTGCCATGGTGGGTACAAACTATATTCTCTGCTCTGTGGGATCAAAAATAAACCAGAACAAAAATGAACAAACAACCCCCTACCCCAATCCCAACAGAGCAGCAAGAAGGAATGCAGGAAGTCTTACAGAGCATACCGATTCCAAGGGCACAGTATGGCACTCCTGACTTGGATGTGCATTCAACTCTGCTACCTACCTCTGGCTCCATCTGGTATTTATGACCAGACAGGGACCCAGAAACAGTCAAGCTACCAAGTACTCTCCGCCTCAATACAACTTCCCTTTCCTTCATTTCCTCTCCAGGATTAGAGTCTTTTTCCTCCATGAAAGAAGTGCTGTTCATGATGGCCGGGAAAGCTTGATACCGGGTGCCAGAACACTGATTTCACATCCCTTAAAGCCTCTTAGTGTGCAGAACGCAATGTGGAGGCAGGCATGAAGGCAGCCTTGATGGGGCTGTGTTCAAACAGAGGGGGAAAAAAAAACAAAACAAACCACCCCAAGTTCATCTTTTCTCAAACAAGAGGAGAAACCAAGGGATGGCATGGCCTCAGAAGGGTGCCCCAGTTAGGAGATGATGGCTGGGGACCACCGTGGCAGAATCAGGTTGTCAGCACTTGCTGACCTCTTCCTCGTGGGTTTTCTCAGGTCCTTGTACTTGTCCTCACAGAGACGAGAGATGGCCTGAGAGGGAGAAAGACAGTGCAGGTCAGGGCATACACCAGCACCCAAGGGGACCCCTTAGTCAGGGGCTCTGCAAGGCTGCCTGCCACCTTTGCTGGCTCAATAGGCCTTGCTGCCCGGCACAACTCCAACTCTGTTTGAAAACTGGGTGGTGGTGGTGTGTGTGTCCTCATGATCTTAGAAGCAGAAGGGAGGGAATGCCCAATTCTAATGCAAGGGACAACTACAATGAGGATGCATTAGTGAGAGACAACCGTAAGAACGAGGGTAGCAGAAAAACCCAGTGTCCAGGGTTTTTCCTAGGAGCCAACTGATATGGTGGGTGTTGGTGAGACCAGACTCATGGACTCTGTGGGATGGAGGGCTCATACAGGGCCAGGATGGAAAGACTTTGTAGTCTACAGCCAGCATAAATCTGCCAGTACTTTTTAAGAGAATATGTTAAAATTCAAAACAGCATTTTAGAAAAATAACTTCAGCAGCAGCAGAGAAGAAGGGCTGGAGGAGAGAAAAGAGACAGGCGTCCATGTGCAAGTCATGGTCAAGTTGAGAGCAGAAGACTACCAGGCTGAGAGGCCTTACCCCTCACATGGTACACACAATACAGGTGAACATAATAAAAACACAAGTCTGATTGTTCAGGGGCATCAGAATTCTTGGATCAAGTTCTTTTATGTAAACTTCCTAAGATTAGTAAGTATGTCTGAATTCATAATAGCAACAAATAGCAATATTTCCTCTTAACTTCTCTGTATATGGTAACAACAGCTTTCTCTGACGTGTAGACAGAGAAATAAACACTCTGAGCCCATCTGAGAGTAATTTTTTTTTCCTTTTTTTTTTTGAGACAGGGCTTCTCTGTGTAACATCCCTAGAACTAGATCTGTAGGCCAGGCTGGCCTTGAACTCACAGAGATCCACCTACTTCTGTCTCCCGAGTGCTGGGATTAAAGGCATGCACCACCACTGCCCAGTGAGAATAATTTTTTAAAAGACAAATACTCAGCCTGTAAAGGTGCTCTGGTCTTGTCCTCCACTGCACAACCAGCATGGTCAAGAGCCACGTGGTGCAAATCTTAACAGGTGAGATGACATCAGTATCTCCCTGCAGTTCTGTTGGTTGTTTCTTTGTTTTTTGAGACAGGGTTTCTCTGTGTAGATCTGATGTCTGCCCTGGAACTTGCTCTGTAGACCAGGTTGGCCTCAAACTCACAGATCCGCACTTGCAGTTCTGTTTTAATACAGTGTTTTAATCCCTTGCTTTACTAAGTTTCTTCCTTAAGATTAATGGACTGTTGGGGAAAGAGAGGCACACCCCTTTAATCCCAGCAATTGGGAGGCAGAGGCAGAAAGATCTCTGTGAGTTTGAGGCCAACCTGGTCTACATAGTGAGTTCAGTCAGGGCTATGTAGAGAGACCCTGTCTCCAAAATTAAAACAACAAAAACAAAAACAAACCAAAACCAAAAAACAAACAAACAAACAAAACCCCCCAAACAAAACTCTTTTGTTTGCTTTTTTAACAACTCTCAAGGAAAAACTAGAACCTTTGTTCTCAAACTGACAAGTTCAAGTATACTGAGCAGGAACAGGAAAGATAATTCTATCACTGGAGAGAGAATCTCAATGTGGAATTGTCTAGAGCAGTGGCCTATGGGCATGCCTGTAGAGGACTGTCCTGATTGCCTTAATTGATGTGGGAAGATCTGTCCATTTTGAGTGGCCCCATTCCCTGGTCTGTGCTCTCGACAGTGTAAGAGTAGAGTGAGCCAGCCAAACACTAAGCATGCATGCCTTACCCTCCCCTCTGTTCTCAGTCAAGCTGCCTCTAGCTGCTTTCACTTTCTTTGAAATAATGGACTATAAAATGGTAATTTCAAGCCTAAATCCTTTCTTTCCCATGCCGCTGTCAGGACATTTTATATAGCCACAGCAAGGAAACTAGGAGAATAGTGTTCAACAGAAGGAATGTGGAGGAAATTCACACTAAATAAAACTTCCGCGGAAACCAAAACCAAACAACAATAACAAATCACTTTCCATCTCTGACTTGATTGTATCCAACTACTGGCCCTGTCAGAGTGACACCCTGAAGAGGGGGACAAACAGTAAACACCACAGGCCTCAGTGAGTCTGAAAAGGGCGCTCCCATCTTCCCCTGTGGTCTAAGGCTTTATGCTTTTTTTTTTTTTTTTTTTTTTTTTGTCAACTTGACATAAGCTAGAGTCATTAGGGAAGACAAAACCTTAACTGAGAAAATGCCTCTACCAGATTTGCTTATGGCCAGTGCCACTCCTGGGCAGGTGGCCCTGAGCTGTATAATAAAGCACGCTGAGCAAACCATTATATGGCATTCCTCTCAGGGCCTGTTTTGGCTCTTCCCTTGTCTTCCCTTTTAATGATGTAGAAGTATAATTCTATCCTACTCAAGATGGTATTGGTCAGTGTTATCATAGCAGAGAAACCAAACTATATCAGGCTCTACGGATGAGATTATATTGCCTAGGGGCTGAAGTCCAGAGGGATGAGATCAGAGTTAGCACAAAATGAAGAAGGGGAATCTCACTAGTGTTCCTTCTGACCACTTTGCCTTTCCTACTACCTTCTTTCTGCTTTCACAGATGTGACGAATGGGTGGAAACACACATTTTCTGTGATAAGTAGTCACAGGTTAGAACAACAGCCTTCAACCTAGACCATGACCAGTGAGGCAGGCCTCAACTCCAACCACAAAAGAATCCTTTAAAAAAATAATAATAAAAGCTTTCTTGGATTCTCAATTGCTAGTCACTTGGTGGCTTTTTCCCACTTTAAGAAAAAAGCATGTTGGGAAATACTTATTTTGTGGGCTTATAATCATAAAAACAAAACAAAGCAAAACCATAAGTACAAGGATGTTAAAAAATGTTTGATTTTAAAATAGACTTGGTGTACATGATTTTAAAATAGACTTGGTGTACATTAAGTAAAAACTGCCATATGATTGTTAAAATGAAGAACATATATATTTATTTAGTTATCCACCTAGGGTCCTGTCTTCATTTCACAGCACACATTGAGAGACAAAGTGTTGGACACAGAGATGGTAATGGGACAATGCACTGCAGCAGTGTGTGAATCTACTTACCTCAAGCTTGTGGGCACGCTCCCTGCTTAGGGGCTCCAGGGGAAAGCTTAGGTTGTTTGCTTCTGCCAGAGAACGAAGATCAAAATAATACTTGGCATACACACTGGAAGGAACATTGATGTTGAACTGTAGCAATTCTAGGAACTGTCGCTCCAGCTCATTCCTGCAAAACAAAAGCAACAATAGCCACACTTAGTTGCCTACTAGTACTGCCAACTGACTGAAGACTAGACTCCAGAAAATTGTATCCTCCAGGAAAAAAATTTATCTAATTAACTGCGTGGTTGAACACCAGCTATGAAATACTACTGTTAAAAATGTGTTAAGAGGCAAATCTACATAAGCTGGAGCCCAGAAAGATGATCAATAAGAAGTGCATTAGGGAGAGATTTGTGTCTCTAAGTCATGAAACAGACATGCTCATCCCTTACCTGTAATGAATTCATCATAACGGTAAGGACAGGCCTCTAGGCCTCAGAAGATACCTAGAGAAGCTGGCCTCTGTAGCTGAGGTCTGTATCTCCTCAACAGGTGTGTGTGCAGTATTTAGGGGCTTCCTATGGGAAAAGACTAGGGGAAGGGTTCAATTCTAGCTCCAGTCCTTAAAGAAATTCCAGTAGCCATGTTAAAGAAGCTGACAGACTACCTATGCTCCAACTTCAGCTTAGCTGGTCTGCAGACTGGACTGTCTAACAGGTCCCATGTGGAGTGGCTGCTGGACGGGTCTCCATAGGGAAAAGAGAGATGTCTCAGTTCATGCAGACAGCTCACTTTTATTTTGATAAAAAGAAGAGTCAGAGTGAATTTTCAAAAGTCAGTATTGAGAACATCTCATTTACCTTTCAAAGTAGGCATACTTGTTACTATTGTGGGAGCTGACCCTAGTTTTCTCTCCAGAAAGAAGTACCCAGTACTTGGGTCAATGCCCTGGAGCACCTGACTCTGAACTTCTGTCACAGCACACACTAAAACTGTCTGCTGTAGTTGGCTTCCACTTGTCTCAGCCAGGACACCTGGTTTTCACGCCAGCTGATTTTCTAGACAAGTGAAAAGCAGACGTGAGGGTAGAACTCTGGTGGAAAGGGACAGCCAGAGATTGGGGAATTGCCACCAAAGGAACCCACTTGCTATAAATCTGGCCTCTATTCCCCAGTTGTGAAGCTGAAGTTGGGTGGGTCCTGTCCATTTTACACATCACCCTTCAGACCTGAACCAGTGCAGCACTATCTTGCTCCCAGGCTAAACTGAGTCCCACTCAACTTGTGCCTAAGAACCATTTCGTTATGCTTTAAGAAGCTGTGACAATCACAGAGACCCACACTTCACAGCAGCTGAGATAGAGGGGCTAATATCTGAGCCACAGCTATTGGGCAGAGAAGAACTGAAATCGCAGCAAGCACACAAAATACAGATTGATGGAAGGAAGAAAGAAAGTAAAGTTAAGAAGCTGTTGATGGAGTTCCAAGTGACACTGTCTCAGGTCTTTTATTTGGACAATAAAATAGAACAATCTTGTTTGTTTTTGTATGTTTTTGTGAACAGAGCTCACATGTACCAAATAAACAAATTGTGCTGAATTTTATAATTTAAGGACTTTAAATTAGTGTTATTTAGAATTTTTGTTTTTAAACTTCAAGCAACTATACTTTATTTAAGTAAGATTTAATAAAAGTAATCCCATTGCGTGTGAGGCAACAGCTCATGGGCACAGAGTGCCTCCTAGTGACGAATGGGCATCACTACAGAGCTTATTCAAAGAAGAAAATCTCTTCATTCTATATTCCCAGCATTCTGGAACTTGACAGAGGAGAATCATGAGTTTGTGGCCAACCTAGCAAGTTCAAACAAGACTCAGAAAATAAAAATAATTTCCAGTTTTGATTTATCAATCTACAGAATGAATTTAAGGACAGATTTGAAAGCTTACTGTGTTAACAGGAAACTAACAATGGTACAAAAGAAAAAAGGCTTTATTGATTTCCTTCCTTCATCTGAGGAAACAGTTCTGGTGTCAGCATTTATAAGAAACATATTCCGGTCAATAAATAAAAGCTCCTTTTAAAAGAAACTGCTACACTAGTTTAGCACAGAAACAGAACTGCACTGGTTACATTTGGTTAAGCTGAAAGCTGGACTCAGAAGTGGAGTAGAGTATTTCATAAGCTGGTACCTTGCCAGTCTTTCTAAAGCACTGAGCTCAAAAGTCTGTGACGTAGCAACAACCCTTGGGGAGTACACAACTGAAGGGGTCCCAAGAAGGCATCTCTACAGTCCTGTTCACAGCACCAGGATTCAACATGGAAGCACCAGGAAGTGACTACTGGCAGGTGAGTGGGTAAACAAAATGGGGCATTGTATGCAAAGCGAAAGAGTATTCAGTCTTAAGAAGAGAATGATGACAGGCCATAAAATAGAGCCTATGAGCCTTGAGAACATTATTCAAGGACCGTTAGCTGCAAGAAGGTAAACCCTATGTGACTTTACTCACTTGAGGTACCATGAGCAGCACGCAGACCTATTGAGGTGTATGTTGGGGTTAAGTTCACTAAACCTCTCAGGATTCAGAAGGATCACTGTAGTAGGCAGAAACTTATTAAGATATCTGAGAGTTTAAATAAAATAAATTATCTCACATAAGTCTTTTTATCAAACCTCATTTATTCTTCCTATGCTCTCTCCAATGCTCTCTTGATGTTTTCCTTTCGATGTCTTGCTGTTGTTTGCTGTTCCTCTTTTGATGCTCTTCCTCTCTGTTCTTTTTTATCCCATATGGTTTCCAGTTTATATACCCACACAAACAATTAACAAGCATGCATTTCACAGAATCACAAAAACAGGAACAGGAGGCACCTAAAGTCTCAGAAGTAGCGTGGTTGTAGCACTTTCTGGCAGATACTGGGAGGATTAATTAAGAATGGGACTTTAAACCAATACAAAATTCTAATAAGTTTTTGTGCACTGAGTACATTTCTTAAGTGTAACTAGTTAAGCTAGAAGTTTGTGATTAACAATTGTAGAAAAACACTGCAGTGTTGTTGCACTTTTTGAGCACTTCAGCTTCCTAACTCTGGCAGCTGGAAACACAGCATCATGGTAACCATAGTAACCCATCGGCCTGGGAGGAAGGCTAGAGTGCTTGATTTGCATCAGTGTCCAGCTAGTTGAGTTAAAGGGGATTTCTTTGGAGACTCTGTTTCCAGCTCTAGCAGGGGTGCCTGAAAGCACCCAAGTGAGAAGGAATTTCTTTCTCTGGGGCTGATTTAGTGTCTAAAGTCTCTTCCCAGTATCTCTAGGGGTAAAGGCATAAACAGTTAATTTCCTGGGCTATGATTTTATACTACTTGAAACAAGGTGAAGGGTAAATACAGAATACTAAGAGCTTATTAGGGCAGAGTAAGGGTTAGTGGATTATACCTTCCTGAGTCTGCTGCTAGAGAATGTTTATCAGTAAGAGAAGACATACTGTTTCCCCTACCCAATGCCTGTTTCTGTTAAGGTCCTTATATGACCACATATTTGCAAGGCTCCTTTCTTTGTACAAGTCCTGTCAATAGGGCAATTGTGGGGGACTAGCTTTATGTAGATTTGACTATGAGAACAGAGGTTTGGCTGAGTGAATGCTTTCATACCAGGGCCCCATAGTGTGGGGAAAGGTATACAGTTGCCCATACAAGAAGAAGTTTTCTCAATGAATGGTGTGTGTGTGTGTGTGTGTGCGTGCGTGCATGCGTGCGTGCGTGCGTGTGTGTGTGTGTCTCCCCATCCCACACTGCTGGGATATTTTGAGATGAATCCCATTACGGAAAGGGAGAAGAGCCATGGCTTCACACGATTTCTACAGAATTGATAGCGACTGTCCAAAAGATGAGTGTTCCTGAAGCTCTGCAAATCGGGTTTTCCACCAGATCATCATACTCCTGTGGATCTGTCCACAAATCTGTCAGCTATACTTGTGGGTTCACATCAGAGACACACAGAAAAATGGGAGTTAGGCTGGAGGGAGAAAAGGAGACAGCTATACAACAGTGAGAATGCACTTCCTGCATGCTGAAAAATCAAAGGTTCATGCTGTGCATATTTTAACTATAAACTGAACAACAAAATCAGACACTAGTCTCCTAGAGAGGGGGACTGAGATTCTCTATGAGATTCATCTACTCTGTGACACATAGAAAGGTAGGTTGGCTTCTGGTCATTTGGGATTCCCTAGAATACATATGAAAATGGCCCTTATAGGACTACTGTAAACAAAAGCAATACATACAAACTGTCAAGTGAAGTTTTTACAAATGTCTGAATAGAGACTAGGAAGATGGCTCAGTGGGTAAAATGCTTGCCCTGAACATGTGATGACTCAAGTCAGAATGCTCAGAACCCAAGTAAAAGTTGGGCATAGCAGCATACATCTGGAACTCTAGTGCTCCAAATGGAGTTGGAACGTGGAAGAAGGATCCTCAGAAGTTCACTGGCCAGACAGCCTGTTGTATACAATAACTAGGAAAAGAGAGACCCTCTCTCAAAGCGGAAGGGTAGGACTAATACCCAAGGTTGTCGGGCCTATACACACACACACACACACTCATACCCATGCACAAAGGCAATACATGCCCATAAAACTCAACACAACCAGGCCTTGGCATCTGCTTTCCCATCCACAGCAATGATCATTTGATCCTTTAGTGTTCAAAGCTGTCCTGTGATGGATGGCAATAGCTAGCCTGTGGTCTATGCCTACCTGCACAGGATCAGGCTGGTGTTGGAGCAGCAACTGTCTATCCAACTGAGATCCACACAAGTTTGTAATGGAACCAACTAGTCTTCCGGAGGGCTGCAGATAGGAGTGCAGGTCTGGTGGATATGCAAACCTCATACTACCACCCTCTGAACAAACTGGGTCAGCAGGCACAGATCCTGAAGAGATGTCCAGCTTAGGGATACTGAGGACACAGCCTACTGTTGAGGTGGCAGAGTTAATCTTCTCTTAGCCCAGGCTCCTTGCTTCTAAGAAGGCCTCATCCCACCACACTCCTAAGAGGCATTTTCTTTCCTCAGTCACTTGGATGGTATGTTTCATTTTATTTTGGAGGATTCAAAGAGCATTAGTGCAGAAGACTGGGTCAAGGATTCATTTTTAAAAAAAAAAGAAAAGAAAAAAATCTAAGGCTTATGGGTTCTATTTTATTACCCAAAAGAAAATAAAACAAGGATAATGTGAAGCCCCGCTCTCCATAAGTGTGGTTGAAGGGCACAGACTCCTGGGTAACTCCACCTTTCAATGATTTACAGCTTATTAAGCTGTCAAGACTACTGTGACAAAGGTCACAGGCAACACAATCTCCCTTCTGTAAGAGGTTGGCATCTGTGGTCTCTGAGGTTTTCCCCTTCTCCTGGGTCTCCCATGGTCCAGACCATGTCCATGCCCTCAGGTTCTTTGCTTACTGAGCACCAGGCACACTGCATTGAGGGTCACCCTATTGGCCATAAACTTATTTATCATTTCAAAGACCTTCACTTTAAATGGTCAGAACCTCTCATGTGAATCTGGGTTCAGTTTCACAGCACCTGTCATCTGGCCTCCAAGCTTCAAGTCCACCCCATATGCAGAACACGTTCACATCATCCCACTCATGCCCACTCCAGGGTTGCCTCTAAGCCTACAATCTCATCTACATATGATCAAAATCAGGAATGGGTGAAATTCCAGGTGTGGCTCCTGAGATAAAATTCCTTCCTTGCTGTAAACATGGAAATCTAAAGTTATCTGCCAACAAAACACAAGGGTGGACAGACACAGAAATCTTTTATCTAGAAAGAAAGGGATCATGAATCTCAAGCAAGTCCAAAATTCAGGAAGGCAAACTCTAGACACCTTCCAGCTAAGAAGAATCTTGTTGGGTGACATTTTGTCACTGAATAACAGCCTTACCTTGAGAATCCACACCTCTGTAGGGTTGAGGAGTAGAATCCACGCCTCCACCAGATACCTCTAGAGGTCCATCTTGCAGAACCCTAAACTCTGGCAACCTTACTCTGTTCTGTTCCATGCCTGTGTCTTTTAGTTCAAACTGGTGACATGACTGACTCAACCAAGCAAACTGTCTGTTCACACCGCAGTGCTCTCTCTGGAGTAGTAGTTCACTTTTTAAAGTATGAAATCTAAGATAAGATGATTGTAGAGGTTCCAGATGTTCAACCTGAACATTTGATTATTTGTTAACAACTCCTCCTTCAGCTTATATTTTACTCTGACAACAAAGTAAGAATCAAGCACATCTTTAGTACTTCACTCAAAAATCTCTCCAGCTGAATTCTATATTCCATTTTCCAGAAAATAATGGTCAAGGGTCATCTTTCCTCAATTTTCACTAATGTTCCTCATGTCTGCCTAAGACTTCACCAGAGACCCCTCTGTCTCATTTGGAAGACAGTCTATTCATGATGCAGTATCTGTACTTACACCTGAGACGAATAACCTTCCTCTCTATTTTCTTTCTGAGCCCTCAACAGAAGTGCCACCAATGTACCCACTTCTATCAACAATCAGGAATCCAGGGTTAGCTTTCTTTTTGAAAACATGCCTTTGGAACTGAGTTCCAAAACTACTTCCCCATTTTCAGGTATTTGTTCAAGTGAGAACACATTTTCCATCACTGAAATCTGCAATAGTGAGCTCAGGTAACTGGGACAAAATACCAGCAAGATTGGATATCCAAAGCAACAAATGTTTTCTCATGGTTCTGGAGGATGGAAGGCCAAGACCAAGGTATCTCCTGAGGCCTTTCTCCTTGGCTACAGATAGCTACCTTTTCTGCACCATCTGTCTGTCTGTCTCATCATTTTTAGACAGGGAGAGAATGAATTAAGAAATGAATATTCTGGCCTTCTTCACAGCCTAGAGACTAATACACAGCACCCCCCACCCCCGCCATGTCAGTCACTGTCTTGTTCATCTATATCGTCTCCTTTTTTTGTAAGCATCTGGGCTATAAGTAATAACTGTATGCTGAAGGTAGTCTCAGTTCAACAGCTATTTTATTCTAAGTGGATATAACTGTACAAAGAACTCAGGCACCTCTACCTCACAAAGTCCCAAGACATTATTCATCCACACAAACAGGAATCGTCAAGCAGACACATTCCTTGGCATGCAATAAAGATTTGAAGGTTATCAGGGAGCTAATGAAAAAGTAATCCCTAAGAAGTAGTCCGGGCTAGAATTGCATGCATTAAGAACTTGTCTCCCGTGGGTCAGAATGACAGTGTGTTAGAAGCTTCTCTTATTCTCTCACCCTGAAATATGGTAAAGAACTTTGTTCTCCTGTGAAATCAGCTAATAAAAACTTCCTCTTACTGTGACAAAACAGCAGGCACAGAAATGGCTCACAGACCCAGAACCAGAGCTGAGTCTGTGAACTTTGATGGGTATCACAGAAGCAGGATGCAGTAGTGAGGGAGGCTGGTGAGGATCTGAGGCCAGCATGTCAATATGCCTATAGCCCAGTGACTTTCCCAAACAGGCTGCATAAAGATTCTCACTCCAGGGTTATTGGGCCCAATTGGGATACAGCTGGTAACCTCCTGTTACAAAGTTCCTCAAGGAGCTTAGCTAAAGAGCTAAGCTAAGCAAAGAATGCCAGAGTGGTAATCAACTACAATAGACTCCAGGTGGCTGAGAGAGCTGAGTGCTTCTGTGACTCCGGTGTGTAGGTCCTCAGCTAATAATTCACATAGAGTCTGAGGTCTGAGTCAGCTAGGAAATCCTCACATGGCCCTGGGAGCCAGGTGGAACGCTCTCCCCACATGGAGACACCTCCACTGGGCTTGGAGAAAGAATGGAAGGATGAGCCAGGCTGTGGTGGCGCATGCCTTTAATCCCAGCCCTCGGATCTCTGTGAGTTCGAGGCCAGCCTGATCTACAAGAGCGAGTTCCAGGACAGCCTCATAAGGTACAGAGAAACCCTGTCTTGAGAAACCAAAAAAGAATGGAAGGATGATGCTGGTGCACATCAAGTCCCAGGAATACATGGATGATTTTTAGTATTTGAACTTGTCAAATATGCCAAAACTTGGAACATGCTTTCTGAAGCCAAATGGACACATGTTATTCTAGCTACTGAGTTTCTTGGATTAGGCTCGTTGATCACAGAGGAGCACGGGCTTTGTTACTGGTCTGAAGTGACATAGGGGTCCAAATACAAACCCCCAAAGGAGTATTCACCTGTTAAAAGTTTCAGTAAATACTTTCACAAAACTGGAAAGTATTTCCAGCACCTATTCATGATCACAATGACGAGAAATACAGTTCACTATATGTCCAGAGGCAGGTTCCCTGTGGGGCCTGACAACATTCAGCCAAATTTATTCACTCTATGCCAGGAGCTGTGTAGCTTAGTCTTGGATCAGCATATGACTACCTGTCCAAAAGGTTTCCTTGGGGCAAGGCACCCATGGAAATAGATTCTCATTTGGCAAGGACCGGTAAATCCATGGGTAAGGATAGGAATTTGCAAAATTCATGCAACTGGCAGGCTCTTTTCTCTCTCATTACATTGTTAATTCTTTGGGCAGCTTATAGTTTTGCTTTGTCAGTCACACTTGCAACAGCTGTAATTTTCCCTGGAAATTCTGTTCTTTTTTGAATATTTTTCTCTAAGTTTCAGTAGGCGGCTAATGCTTCTCAAATTTCTTATCTGGAATTGCTAACTACAACTCCTAATCCTAGGAGCTTTTCTAACTCAATAGAGACATGTACATGTGAGAAAACAATACTTGGAACATTAGCCATGTCTCACAGTTCTGGAAAGGGGATTAAGGCAGCAGACACAGAGTAGGGAAAGAGCCTCAGGAATACACACAGTGCCAACCGCTGACAATAAGTTCTCTGGGTACCAAGCATATAGAATCAATGATAGGATCTAGTATGATCCAATGCAACATAAAATATGGTATGGAGAGATCCATCTTTGCCATACACAGGAGTTTATGTTGATGGAAGAAGTGTGGGACAGTGAGATGGGAAAAGAGCGCCTTATCAATGTCTGCCTTTTACAGAGAGATGGAGACATGGGACTGTCCTGTGAAAAAGGAAACTGTATAAAAGCAAATCTTGCAGACATGAAAGAATTGTGTGGGTTTGAATATTGTTGTCCTTAAAGCATTGTGTGCCCATGTCTATTACTTTTTAACTTTGTAACCACAAGTAGCTGCCAGCTGATGGAAGTGTCTGGCTAAGTATATGGTTAAGCCTGCAAAAAACACTGAACTCTATGTCTAGAATAAGATTTTGTAGGGGGTAGGAAGGTATATTTGGGGAAACATACAGGGGAACAATGGGGGCTTTCATAATGATTATGATGTATTTCTTAAAAGTCAAAAGTAGAAGCCAATAATAAAGCTGTCCATGTAAGAAAGACTGTTTAAGTACAAATAAAGACAGCTTGAGCTATCTGGGGTCATCTGCGTGCAATTCACTTGGGGGTCAGAAGTTTTCCTTCATCCAACACCCCTTCCCTATCTCAGGACCTGAATCCAAGCCAAGGCTGGACCCCAGAACTACTGTACAGGGCACTCAAAAGAGGCACGGTCGCCCTAACTCAGCCCTGAAACAGAGTGATGGCCACACTTACATGTCCTCCACTGTGATGTCTTTCAGGATCTGGCAGTAATCTACATTCCACACAGCCTGGTCATCCCACACCTTAGAGGCCAGCAGGATTGCCCCTAGAACAATGCGCTTCCAGTTGGCTGGACAGATGTCAATCTCTGCATACGTCAAGAGCCTTTCAAGGTATACCTGAGGAGACATGAGGAAGCCAGTGCTAAATGCCTTCAAGTTGTCTCTTCCACCCAAGTAAACTCAGCATAAATCCCACCTCAACAGTCCTTTAGGTAGGGACTACCTGGACATATTTATTTCTTTATATGACTATCTGCTGTAATCAGTAAAAAAAAAAAAAGTCTCAAAAATGATGTCATTTATAAGAGCAAACAAATTCAATAGCAATGAGAAAAATATATCAAATATACATAAAAATTTGAACATACTTAAAATATAAATTAAATATAATCTATTTTTTCTTTTATTGAAAATAGATTTTTTTCTCACAAACTATATTCTGATTATAGTTTTCCCTCCATCTCTCCCAGTTTCTCTCCACCTCCTATTTCATCCAGATCTTCTCCCTTTCTGTCTCTTGTTAGAAAATAAACAGGCTTCTAAGGATTAATATTATAAACTATAGTAAGATAAAGCAAAAACTAACATATTGGGATTGGACAAAACAAACAACAAAAAGGAAAGGAGCCCAAGAGAAGGCATAAGAAAGAAACAAAGAACTCTTCCTTTGCACACCCAGGAATTGCATGGAAACACTGAACTGAAAGCTGTAACGTGCCAGGATGCAGTGGCATTTCATTTGTATTTTAGTAAATAAAACTTCCCTGAAGATCAGAGTAAAACAGCCCTACTGGTCAGCCTTAGAGATCAGGCAGTATTAACACACACCTTTAATCCCAGTAGCCACACTATTTGCCACAGAAACTGGGTGGTACATGCCTTTAATCCCAGCCCTAGAGAGGATTATAAAATGGGAAGAAACACCTCTGAGGCTCAATCTCATTCTGAGATTCCTGGAGGCAGGGTCACCATTTCAAACTGAAGTAGAGGTAAGAGTCAGTGGTTGGCTGCTTTGCTTTTCAGATCTTCAGTTGGAACCCAGATTTCTGTCTCTGAGTTTTTATTAATCGTGCTTCACCAGAACATACTTATTTCTAAAAGGCTGAAAGGCCCAGAGAGTCTTATTAGGATTAGGCTGGAGCTCACAAGCTGTGACAGTGAAAATGTAGCTGATCTTGTAAATACTGAGGCTGGTATAAACTCCAATAGCCACAGGTCAAAATATATTCTCACATAGAGAATGTAAAGGCTACAAACCCATGCATTTTTTAATCTACACGGTATTTCACACTCAATCTTTGCTAATTTCCAAGAAGTCATTGATCTATAGAGTAATTTTATCTTTAAAAATCACTTTTGTGTGTGTGTGATGTGTGAAGATGTGCCGTGCTGCATAAGTGGAGGTGAGAGGACATCTTTATGCCGTCAGCTCTCTCCTTTTACTTTTCTGTGGGCTCTGGGGATTGAAGGCAGATCTCCAGGTTTGTGCAGCAAGTGTCTCTACCTGCTGAGTCATCTTGCTTGATGTTACAGAGGTTCTATTTGTGTTTTTGTAAAGGCAGAGTAGCACAGTCATATTTGACGGGAACAGCAAAGGGCATAAAGCCAGCACAGCTGCTTGACAAAGATCCAGCATAATTGAGCCACATATTAGCTGATGTGCACTTTTGGTTATGATCTCTGCCTGTTGCATACCTGGGGGACTTTTAGTATTTGTATAATTTGGGTACACTAGGTTAATAGAAAATTTCTTATGACTCACTTATACTTTCTCCAAGGAGTACTGCTTCTAGGCTTCCCCAGGAAAGTTCTGAACATACTATTCTTCCCACTTTTAGGGAGATATCTTTATCTACCTGAAGGTCTTCCTTAAGCCTTGGAGGCTGTGACCCACATAATGAAGCCAGAGGTCTCTTTATGAGACTGTGAGTTATTCTTAAAACATTTGCCCCTGCACTTAATCAGGAACAAGATAATTAAAACAGAGTAAACTTAAAAAGGTCAACAAGATTCAGTAGGCTAGAAAAGTTGGCCACAGATCAGAAGCCTCTTCCCACTATATACTCAGGCATTTACGTGGAATATATAGCAACAAAGTTAGATTAGCTGAAGTAACCTCTGCTATACAGAGAGATTTATACTGATGGGCAAAGAATGATGTAGAAAGACAATAAAAGAAAATGAGATGTCCGGAGCCTCCAGGTGGCAGCACTGACTGTTCAGGTCAGAGAGGGGGCTGTGCAATACCACTGACTGGAAAGTAGCCACTGGAAGGAAAACTATGAATCAGGCTGAACAGAGAGAAGCAGCACTTAAAGTGGGGACCGTCTTGATATAGTTCAGACACTTGCAGGAAACTGGTGTGGGAAGTCCTTCTGTATGTGTGTTGCTTTTATTGGTTAATGAATAAAGAAGCTGGCTTGGCCTGTGATAGGGCAGAGTAGAACTAGGTGGGGAAAACTAAACTGAATGCTGGGAGAAAGAAGGCGAAGTTGCGAGAAGTCATGTAGCCATGCCAGAGACAGATGGGAGCCAGAACCTTGCAGGTAGGCCATGAGCCTCATGGTAAATTATAAAATAATAGAAATAGGTTAATTTAAGAGATAAGAGTGAGCTAGAAATATGCATAAGCTAATAGGACAAGCAGTACTGTAAATAATATAGTTTCTGTGTGATTATTTCAGGAGTCTGGGCAGCCGGGAAATGAACAAGTGACCTCCCACAACAGGAAATGACCTCAAAGCCACCAACGGCAGCCACCTTGGAAGTACCCAAGGCTTCTGGAATGTGCAGTTGGCTAGTGCCATAGTCATTAGAAACAGGAGGAACCAGAGGGAAGAAGCTATGTAAGTTGACTAAATGTTGTGTCTAAGATATATCAAAAGATGTCCCTAAGTTGTGAGCATGCTGACCAAAGGAGACAGGACTGAGCTTTAAACCTGAGTCTGAGCAGGCAGAACAGATCCAAGGCCTGAAGTGAAGAGCAGCAGAGACAGGGAAGCTCCTTCCCTGGTTTGAAGCTGGAGACAGGAAGATGGGGTAGGTTGGGGTGGGGGGAGGAGCGAGTACAGGCTTATTCTCTTTGCTGGGCTCATTCCTGTATGGAGAACAAAAGGCTACTTCACACACTTCTAAGTACCCAGGAAGAAAATGGAATTTCTGTCTCTCATAGTGACCAACAAAATAAAAGTAAGGAGTTCAGGTTGAGTAATAGAGAAGCAGTAAAAGTGAAGGCTGGCCGGGCGGTGGTGGTGCACACCTTTAATCATAGCACTTGGGAGGCAGAGGCAGGCAGATCTCAGTGAGTTTGAGGCCAGCCTGGTCTACAGAGTGAGTTCCAGGACAGCCAGGGCTGTTTCACAGAGAAACCCTGTCTCGAAAAATCAAAAAAAGAGTGAAGGCTGGGGGGAGGGTGGGGGATTGGAGACGAGGATGAAAAGGGTAAAAGAGAACTTCCTTCTAGAAGTGAAATCTTGGCTGTTTGAGGAAAGCAAAAGTTAGTGAGGTAGGGTTCCTGGGCCAGCCCCTCTAACAGCATCCATCTTCTTCCCCTGAGCTAGATATAGTGAAATTGTTCTAGCCAAAGTTGTTGAAAAATCAAGGGTTTTCCACTGCCCCTTCCACTGAAGCAAGCTTTGCCAGGTATGTGCAGAAGACAGAATAACAGTTGCCCTGTTCCCACAGATCACTGTTCTCAGTGATTCACTAGTAGATATCAATTTTTAAGATCTTGAAGATGTAGATTTTTATAACTACTTTCTGACACCATGTGTTATGAAGGATGGACTGGGACACACTCTGAATACAAAGGAAAAACTGGTAAGAAAAGAAACATCTTTCTGCTTCTTGGACACAGGGCTTCACTGTGTGGCTCATGATAACCTGGAATATACCACACAGCCCAGGTCAAACTTGGATCTTCATGTTTCCACTTCCCCAGTGCTGGGACTACAGGCACAGTTGTGTGCCACCATACCCAGCAAGAACTAACATTTCAGATTTCAAAGAGTCAGTAAATTGTGTAAAAGACTCTGGACATAATTCAGTATAGTTTGTCTTTTTCCTCTCTCTTACTAGAGTAAACTCTTAAGTTCCTGATGACAGAAGATTTGTCTCACTCCAGTGTGTGGTACCCTGCACAAGGCTGGGACAGAGTGACGCTCCCAAAGTGTCTATTTTTAACACACCCTCAAGCCCATATTAGACAACCATAGGTGACATATACTTAGAACTGTGAGCAGCCTCAGTGGGACAGGAATAATAATACAGCCTTAGTGCAAAAAGATTCAGCAGAAGTTAATGGGGAAAATGACCATATACCATGGCATTCAGGAAATAACTGGCACAAACAGAGCAAGCTAAAGCAATAAGGTTTTGAGGGGCAGCTCAGAATAACAAATAATTCATTCTTCTGAGTTACCCATAAGAATCAGAGGCCATCCAGGGAACACCAGGAAATCATAGGGCCGTGCACAGACTGCTCTACTGTGGCTGGCTCTGAGTATCTGTCACAAGGATGAGAGTCTGGTGTTGATTATACAAACAAAAGTTACTCAAAAGTTCAGAAACAACTTTTGGATACTCCAGTTTTAGATGGTATTTATAATACTGGAACATCAGCAGTGAGGTAGTATTTTAGACCATGCTTTTTATTTGTATAAAAATAAATAACTGGGTGGGGCCCGTTTCACTTTCAGCTGGGCATCCTAGGGAACCTCGGGTTATACTTTCCCAAAGCTTGACAACAGACTCTTCCCATTCTCTACAGGAACAGAAGTCATGTAAAACTATACTGAAAGCAAAAAACAGAAACTGGAATACCTAAGTCTCTTATCTCATAGAAACTGGAAGCAGGATGCGACATCCCCAACATCATGGTAAGAGTTTCTGTGCACCTGAGTTGGGTTAACCTCTGTAATAAAATAATTTCCACTGGCTCAGGCAGAAAGGTGGCTATGAAATTTTGAGCTAAAACTACCTTAGTTGATGGATACTAGTAACACACTAGATATTGCCTGAAAAGAACTAACATGTTTTATGACATGCTATTCATATCAATTAGGGCTTAATGGAGGAAGGAGACATCACATCATCATGTTACACGTGAGGAAAGCAGATATTACAGCACAGGAGGCAATTACAGTGAGCACATCTTATTAGCATGTGACTCAGCAGAACTTGTCAGTGCCATTATATGGGGGGGGGTCCATTAGTGTATTTAATTCTATGCCAAGTAAAGTAATATCCAACAGATTGTCACGAACAATATCTCCAGACAGTGCTAACAGGATACTGTTCAGTTAAAACTTCATACTACAGTCATGTGAAAGACTGTCCTAACGAATCTCTAGACAACACAGTTTAGTGCCAACTGCGGAGCTACAGAGTACTCTGTCGACTGCAGACAAAGAAAAGTTTCCAAAGGCATTTTGAGGAGGGAGATTAAATGCAAACTCCCCAAATCAAGGACACACATAAACAAAACTCCAACAAAGATAAAATTATTTCAACATGAATTTAAAAAATTATGCAAGGTCAGGTATATGGTCTGAATTCAAACATGACACAATATCTTTCTGGGTGTTAACCCTGTAGTCTTATAGCTATTAGGTTTAGCCCATCAGATATGGCTCCAATAAGGCCAAGATCAAGTCAGCAACATAAGTTGACAGCTTCATTCCACTCCCAGTTGTAGCCTAATTCAGATGTTATCATGTCTGTGTTAGGGCATGAGAACTATTATCCAAACTCTCAGCACTCACCGATGTTCTACAGATTCTAACTTGTGACCAAGAAACAAATTATTTTAAGGGAATAATTATAGCTTCCTGTTTATAAAATTCTACAACTTTTCCATTTGGATTTTTAGTACTTGATGCTATATTGTTTTTTTTTTTTTTTTCAGCACACTTAGGGTGGCAGCTCAGTAACAGATCTATTGTGCTAGCAGGAGGAAGTCTTAGATTTGATCCCTAGCACTACATCATTGCCCCTTCCTGCCTCTCCCTCCCACTTCCTCATTCCTCCCCACCCCTTACTTCCTATGATTTTTGTGTTGCATAGGCTGGCATTAAACTTCGGGGCACAAGTGATCCTCCTGCCTCAGCCTCCCAAGTCTAGGATGCAAGCCATGCTGCATGCCACCAAATCCAGATAAAGTCTTTAAAGCCACTTAGTTCATGGTACTTTGTTATAGAACAGGTCTGAAAATCTTTGAGGGTTCCCTACAGTAGAAATGGAAACACTGCTTTAGTTGCTTTGGAGCTTCTACTGAAAGCTGGATGAGCAAACATTAACTAAGATTCCCACTTGAAGCTTGGTTCTTTCTGCTCTTCCAACACTATTTCTATGTAGCTAAGAGTAGCTACTAAGACAACCTCAAGCATGATAAGGGTACAGGCACACATACAAACTTCTTAGAATTTGTAATCAGAGCAACACTCTATCTTTTCCCTCTTTAAAGGTAGATTTTTGCAGACCTGGAGACTATCCCAATCACCTATGAGGT
The DNA here is from genome assembly GCA_004026605.1 of Ondatra zibethicus. Lineage (NCBI taxonomy): Eukaryota > Metazoa > Chordata > Mammalia > Rodentia > Cricetidae > Ondatra > Ondatra zibethicus. The sequence goes on along the minus strand of PVIU01003765.1, from coordinate 113,007 downwards.
GTCAGGAAAAAGAGAAACAACAGGAGAGCGGTATATACAATAGTGAACTCAAGGTTTCCTGCTTCCAAGACTGCCATGACGGGAAAGGGAACAGGGAGAGGACAGAAGGAGAAAGATGAGGAACAGTTAAGATGATCAACTCACAATGTTGGTATTTTTTATCATGAATGGAAATGTCACAGTGGAACACACTAATCTGTATAATGTATTATTTATAATAACTCAGTTTTGTTACAACATAAATTTTACCCTTAATCTCATCAATGGTCTCCTGATTTTTCAGCCCTTCTTTTCTGGAAACCTTACTGCTGAATTCCTGTTTTGTAGTATAAATTCTTGTTAGGAAACAATGCATGTACTCCCCAGTTTGATCCCAGAGCCTATGGCCATTCTAGATCAGTAAGGATTATTTGGACAGGTCTCACCCTGTAGCCAGCCAGGCAGTGAAGAATCATGAACCAAGACATAAATTAGCAAATGACTAACTGTTGAGTTAGTCCAGGTCATAAAAACTAGTGTGGAGAGACAAAGGGCCAAGTCTTCAGTTAGACAACAATCTCCCCAGAAACTAGGAAGCCAGGTTCTATTCTCTAGGCATGCTCCGTAACAGGGAAATCTCACTTCTGAGTGACATGCAGGGTAAGGGTCAGAGATGATGAGGGTCCACTCTTACACCTAGTTCCTAAACAACACTGATCTAGAAGACAGTACATGATGTTTTAACATCCTAACAATATTCTTTATTCCTAACTTGAGCCTTAAAATGTAGGTTTTAACATGCATGTCTAACAGACACATTTATAAACGAAACAAATCAGAAGCTAGTCATAGTTACTAGGCCATAGATACACATAATCCACTGACATTTCACCACATCATGTATGTATGACTGACTACATTCTATTGTCATTAAGATTATTGTGGGGGAGTGAACAAAAAGAAACCAGACACTGGTTGAGGATGTTCTTGGTCCATAGTACCTTACATCGGCCCTGTGGGAGTCATCCGCACTGAAAACCTCAGCACTGATAGCACTGACTGGTTTTGAATGGGACATCATACGTGACTTCAGAATGGGACTTAGAGACACTCCACACTCTCTAGTCTCACAGAAGACATCAGGGGCACCTGGTAAAGAGTCTCTCTCTGCAGCTCGCACTCACCAGGGTAACAATGGCACATTCAGCTGTCAGTTGAGCAGCACTGAATAGTGTCCGAACAAACCGGTAAATCTGCTTTTGCTCTGGGTTGTGTTTGTCATAATCTGGTGGCACTTCGGATTTCTAGAAAACAAGATGTTTTCAGATGACTGCCACGTGACAGGAACAACAGGTCACTAAACCATCTCATGAAACACAAGAAGGCGATTACCGAAAGAGGGTGGAGGTTCTCATCAAAAATATCTAAGAGCATCCTTCCATCTGGGTCCCTAGTGAGGAAAAGCAATAGAAATCAGAGTTTACTTTCTGTAGAATAAATGTCACTCAAAATGAAACAAAACACATTTCAGTTCAACAGACAGAAACTGCAAAATTTAAGAAACACGGCTGGTTATTTGTCAATAATGGAGTTATTTTTCCCAGGTACAGTATTAAATCATTTTTGTTGTTGCTGTTGCTGTTGAATCCACAGAGATAAAAACCTCTAAGTGAATTAAGCAAAAATGTTGGGTTTTAATTTTTCCAAATTTTCCCTCTTAATTTCTTAGGTTAACAAACAGTAATAACGGGTTTCATCTTGACATCTTCATATATGTGTCATTTATGTTGTTCTTGTTCATTCCTCCTCCACATTCCCCTTCCCCATGTTTTCTCTCCAACTCTGGCTGCTTTTCTTCCTACCCTAGTCAGTTCCCGTCTACTTCTTTTTAGATCTCATGGATTCCACTGCTATTTTCCATCTTCTCTCTCATGATCCCCTATGACTTCCAAATGAACCAAATCTAAAATGATCTAATTTTAACATCTTTTTTCTGACTGTTGATAACCATATGGTGGCTTGGTGAGGGAGAATTGTCTATATTCTGTCAATTATGTTTTAAATAAACGCTGATTGGCCAGTAGCCAGGCAGGAAGTATAGGCGGGACAACCAGACAGGAAGTAGAGGCAGGGCAATGAGAACAGGAGAATTCTGGGAAGAAGGAAGCTCCCTCCACAGTCCTGCCCAGACCACGGAAGAAGCAGGATGTGACCTGCCCTGCTGAAAAAGGTACTGAGCCATGTGGCTAACATAGATAAGAATAATGGGTTAATATAAGATATAAGAGCTAATACAAAGCCTGAGCTAATGGGCCAATCAGTTTTATAACTTATGTAGACCCTCTGTGTGATTCTTTGGGACCTAACAACTGTGAGAACCAGGCAGGACAGAAACCCCAACAAGCAGGCCTTCATGATACAGTGGTTGATGTGAAGCAGTCTGGGGGGGGGTATGCAGCAGGCAACGAAAATTAGTCTTAAATGCTCATAAGACACACTAAGAACTCCAGCAATAAAGGAACTGAGTCTGAGACATTTCTAGCAGCACTCGCCTGTACTGGATCACGTGATTGTATATGGCTTTTATTCTGAACACACTGCATGTACACTGTACCTTGCAGCCCCACATTGCCAAGGAAACTGCCTGAACCATCCAGCTGGGACTTGAGACTATGGAAATTATGAACTGTAGGGTTTTTACTGTACATACAAAGGTATTTGACCTTATAGAAGCATAATGGTTTAATTATAAAAAATAAAGAATTTTAGTATTTTTCTACTGTCATGTCTCAGCATGGCAACATCAAACTTAATGTCTCCCTGGATTATGGTGTGTTATAAGATCTGATCTTAGAAAATACAGTATGAGTTGCTGACTTGAATTTCATAAACTATCATGCAGTAAATCTGGTATGGGAAAGATCAGAATTTCCAGTCATTTCTGAAATGGTACTAAACATGCTTCTTCTATTTTGTATTGGGTATATATGTGAAGGAGCATCCACACCATTAAAAATTATGAAAGTATCAACAAATCCAGAAAAACACTCAAAAGTCTCTGCGCCCTGCAGTATAAATATTCAGCCAAGATTTCATGTAAAAATAAACAAGCACATCTATCACACATGTCTGCAAGCTTGTTTTTCAATAAATGGTAAAATTACATTTTACACTGTAGTAAATTTCTCATCAGCATGTGTGGTTTGTATATCAATTTTATGAAGTAATACAAAAGGACTATGAAGGGAGCAATGTTTAGAAGCACTAGGCCTTACAGTTGACAAGGCTATTGGCCACTGGTCTACATGTAGCAAATAGGGCTGTAGCCTCTGGTTCACATAGCACCTTAAGATGCTGACCTCAGGTACACAGTACTTTAGGCTGCTAGCCTCAGATTCATATAGTGCTTTGGGTTACACAGCACCTTGGGCTGGTTTCTGATCTCATAATGCATTGAACTACACAGCACTTTGGATCACTGCTGGCTTGGGATGTACTTCACTGAAGAAGGCATGCTTTAACATCCATGGAACTCTTGGCTCAATTCTCAACCACAAAACAAGAACAAAGAAATCTCTTAAAGATGCTAAGCTGGTTTAAAAGAACATCTGAATCTCACTACTGGTCTTACATATAATTTCAGCTTTAGTGTTTTCAAAGTTTGAATCTGTACCACAGAAATGATAGGACAAAATCTGCACTGCACTGATATCCTAGCTCAGATGCCAAACCTGCTCTACCTGTCTTACATCTAAAATGCTTAGGAGCCACAATGCACATCAATCACAATTACAGCGCAGGAACAACCCACTACAGTCAACACCTTCCTGGCTTTTGCTCCCCAGAAACTGCCATCTACATTGCACCCCATGGCCTCACAACCTCTCATGTGCAAACAGCCTGAGTCTTGCTGCTTGGTGGCCCTTCCTGTTCTCAAACTAGTTTTGCACTTAATATTATGTCTATAAGCATACCACATTAGTTACTGAAATGTGAATGTGGTTAAGTGGCCCCTGTGTTTATGAAAACTAAGAGGGTACACTGAAAAAGTCCAATAAAAGGAAATCACTGAAAAAAAGTTTGGTACATTTCATGACAAAAACCTGAAATGATCTACACTCAGTGCTCTACAGACAGCGTTCAACATGTTTGGAAAGGATGAATTACAGATACGACTTAAGACGCCAGACCTGAAGCACAATTAAATTAGCAAACAAATCCATTATTATATTTTTCTTCCTTTTAAATTATTTTTATTATTTTTAATTATTTGTCTGTGTGTCTGTGCATGTGAGTGCAGGTGACTATGCAGAGGTCACATGCACTTGGAGCTGGAGCTATGAGGCTGTGAGCTGCTCAATGTGGGCCTTTGGAAACCAAACTCAGGTCCTCTGCAAAAGCAATGAACACTTTTGACTGCTGAATTTTCTCTACAACCCCTATTTCCTCCTTTTAAAAAAAATGTGAGTGCATCTGTGTGTGAAAGTATGCCCACATGTGGAGTTGTCCCCATGGAGGCCAGAAGAGGGCATCATATCCCTTGGAGCTGGAATTATTGGTGTTTTCAAGCTGCACAATACGGGTGGCTAGGAGCCAAACTCTGGTCTTTGTGACTGAGCAACAAGAAGAACTCTTAAACTGCTAACTCACCTTCTCAGATTCATTTTAAATACTTAACTATTTAAGGAAGATCTAAAAAATCCAGTTTTATCAGACTTAGCAAATTTATATAACCATTGCAAGATATACTTTTATCAGGAAGAGCTTTTATCATATTTTGTCAAAATTTTCCACTGAATTCAAACTAAACCTAGGATTTTATAAAACACAGAATGCTTAGTTGGGTTGTATAGAAAATAACCAGTGACGAGGAATCTCTGAGCCTTCTCATGAAGTCTGCTCTCAGCACCAATCTGGTCCAGGAGGAGCCCCGCTCTTCCCTGGCACTCTGGTGCATTAACCTCTATAAGGTCTATCAAAACACGAGTTAAGAATATAAATTCAAGGTTAAGAACGAGAAGAACATACCAAGACAACATGTGATACTTTCAGCGCGGAATCACATACCTGTTTTTGATGTGGTAATATATCGCAAGAGCTACACTGTAAAATAAAACACAGACATTCAGTGTTCCATAAACACACTCACCATTTCATGTACTAGACACTATCAGGCAGAGATAACTAAATTAAAAGCCACACAATCCATCTGTAAAGACCCATTTCAGTCAGAGTGCTGATCAGAACATACTGCACACTAAGTCACTCTGGTGATCACTTCCAGGAACTGTGAGATTATTTTTGGAAACAATAGAATAACAGTGGAAAGTTATAGCTTTTCTATCAGAGTTTTAGCTTTCCTCACTTTTAAAATGCAGGTACTCCCACCAGCAATGCAGAAGTGTTCCCTTTTCCCTGCAACCTCTCCAGCATAAGTTGTCATCAGTGTTTTTGATCTTGGCCATTCTTACAGGTGTAAGATGGAATCTCAGAGTTGTTTTTATTTACATTTCTCTGATGACTAATGATGCTGAACATTTCCTTAAGTGTCTTTCAGCCATTTTAGATTCTTCTGTTGAGAGTTCTCTGTTTAGGCTGGTACAAGCCCTTTGGATGTCAATGTGGCAATTTCTCAGAAAATTAGGAAACAACCTTCCTCAAAACCCAATAGTACCACTTTTGGGTATATCAACAAAAGGATGCTCAATTGTGCCACAAGGACATGTGCTCAACTATGTTCATAGCAGCTTTGTTTGTCATGGCCAGAACCTGGAAACAACATAAATGCCCCTCGATCAACAAATGGATTAAGAAAAATGTGGTACATTGGAGTACTACACAGCAGAAAAAAATAACGACAGCTTGAATTTTGCAGGAAAATAGATGGAACTAGAAAACATTATTTTGAGTGAGGTAACCCAAACACAGAAAGACAGTTATCACATGTAGTCACTCATAGGTGGTTTTTAAACATAAAGCAAAGAAAGCCAGCCTACAAACCACAATCCCAGAGAATTTAGACAACAAAGCGGACACTAAGAGAGACTTACATAGATCTAATCTACATGGAAAGTAGAAAGCATAAAAAGACAAGAAGACCTCCTGAGTAAATTGGGAGCATGGGGACCATGGGGGAGGGCTGAAGGGGGGAGGGAACAGGCAGGGAGAGGAGCAGAGAAAAATATAGAGCTCAATAAATATCAATAAAAAAAAGAAAAAGAAAAAATGCAGGTACTACATAAAAGAGCTACACATAAACCTATCTAGAGATCTCCAATTCACTGCCTACTGGGCTAAGCAAATTATAAGTTTGTTTGTTTGTTTTTTTACGACCAGAAAGAATAATGAGTAGCACAGTGGTTGACTTTCCTCACACCCCACCCTGGCCATCTTGGCCAGCTATGCAGCACAGTCACTCATTTCTTCAAATGGTGCTGTAGCTTACCTGGGGCACTGTCTTAAATCGTTTTAAATATCTGAATATATATATATATATATAAATGAATATATAGACATTCATTTCCCTCAACTTTCTTTTCTAATGTAAAATACAATACAATACATTTAACACAGAACTTTTGGGAAATATAGAAAGCTTAAAAAAAAAAAAACCCGAGTTGAGATGTAGTTCAGTGGCAGAGTGCTTGCGTAACACATGTGTGGTCCTGTGTTTGAGTCCCTGTACTAGGGGGGAAGCAATTTCAAAACAAACTTGTCTTGTAGCCAAGAATGATTATAAACACCTGTAAGGCCATCACTTGGAAAGCAAGAGAATGGAGAGTTAGAGGCCAGCGTGGTTACAAAAAAAGATTTTGTGTCAAAGCAAAAGAACAACAATCTCTTTGCCCCCAAATAACTACTATCAGTTTGAGATATAGTTATTATTTCTACCTGTATTTGTGTGAACAAAGAGGCTGTCATCCTATGCTTAGCCATGTTAATGCTTTTCTCACCTTAGGAAATATTCCTATATGAACATGATTTTAAAAGCTGTTCATTATATTTCAAAATTTGATTGTCGAATAGTTAATCATTCTCTGTAACTGAATATTTAAATTGTATGAAATGTTCAGTAATTAATTCACACCATAATAACCAGGCTCACAAATATCTGTGCAATCTATGGCTCTATTATTTCTATAGGAAAGCATCATACAATGCAACTGCAGCCTCCCAATACATACTATTAAGTATCTCGCCAGCGCATGATCAGTGTACTCCCCACCAGTGTTCTTTCACTTCAGATTCACTAACACTCACCTTGAAAGCTTTGATAAAACCTTTTCCTTCTGAACAGAAAATAGCATAGTTTTGATTATGATCAAGTTAACTGGCTACCTTAAAAAAATTGTTCCTGTGAGTTCGAGGCCAGTCGGACTACAAGAACAAGTTCAAGGAAGGCTAGGACTGTTACACAGAGAAATCCTGTCTCATAAAACAAAACAAATCAACTGACCAAACCAAAAAAATCTAAAATTCTTTCTACTCCTTTTGTCTTATTTTAAAATATAGAAAAATGCCTCTAAGTTATTTTCTTAGCCTCTAAGAACAAATCCTTTGCAGGACTGCAATATGCTCTGGCTCTCAGAGAATAGAAATGGCCCTTCAAGAAACCATCAGAGGTAAAGATGATGGAAGGGGTGACAAAAGAGACCTAAGCCAGGCTCTGAGGTCTCCAAGAAGCTTCAGTGTGTACTGAGACTGAACCAGAAAACCCCCAGCACAGGCTTATATTCTGACTCACATCTCTTCCCAGACCCATAGACTTACATGAACTCAACTAAGTGTGAGGATACTCAGGACCAAGGGGTAACAATAACAGGTCCTTCTTCCTAAAATCTCTAAAGGCATCTGAGCTGATGGCAGTGGGGGTGGGGAGGAGAGGAGGGCTGTGACTTAGGTGAAAGGGCTTCAGAGTTAAGGTAATAAGGTTTTCAGAGTAACTTCCTGTACATTCAAAGCCCTACCACAGAACCTATATTCTAAATAAGACATTATCAGGTTCAAACAGCAGATAAGGATTTCTGACCTGTGTAAGTTGTGACCTTTCCTTCTACTACATCATCTTTAGAGAGAAGGAAACCACTGCTTAGTTATCAATTAGTTACAATGTGGTGGTGAGAGTCACCTCAAACCTAATGACTGGTTTAGTTATTAATTAGAATTAACAGCTTGCTCCCCATGCTTCCCACAAGGGCAATGGCATTAGAGACATAGGCCACATAAAAAAGATTTGTAACTGTGGGCAACACACCTGCCTTCTCCTTAGTCAGAGCTGTATGAGCAAGGATATGGCAATTCTAACACCTCTGGTGGTCACTCAAGAGCAGCTATCCTAGATGACCATGGTAGTGAGGCACGAACAGTGGAATACATGGAATCCCCAGGTTCCCCCTGCTCCTCTTTAGCTACCATTTGTGACTGTTCTAGGATTTAGCATGACTGTGGAGCTGTGGAGATTGGTAAGTCTAGCTCCATGACAGATTTGGCATTTAAACTAGTGATAGGGAATCTAAGTTTTTTAAGTAAAGACAATATTCCCTCAAACTATAAAGTCACCATTTCACTTCCCCTACATTGGCTTCACCCTAACCCTGCAGCCTATCTCCCAGTAGAGCCCACCTTTCCACTTCCCCCACTGTTAGACTCATCCCCCAAACCTCCAGTCATCCTGGTCCCAGCAAAATTTACAAATTCTCTTGTCAACTTGAACAATCCCCAATTTACAGGGGTGCTGTCACACCAAATTAGTTTATGAAATGGCCAATGGTTGTATTCTCTGAAAAGAACAGCAGCTGGTTTAGGTAATACATGTTATGCCCAAGATATTCAGAGTATCCACAACAAAGTTCAGCTAATCTTAATGATTGATCAATTCAATGACAAAGATGAGGATAAGAGGGTACTGGACTTGAGAGAAACAAAAAAATCAGAAAGGGAATGGGATGTTCTTTTTTGGTAAACGAGGGTAAGGTTAGATGAAGTGGTGGATGGGGCTCATATCTGGCTGCTTTGTCTACCTTCTGCTTCTTCTCTCCCTTCTGAGTGTTTTGTGGTGCAGAGCTACTGTTTGGAGGTTTCATCAGGTCAGTTACTACCTTTAGGTTTTGAGTACATCTCCTTGACCATGGGAGCTAGTTACAGTCCTCAATACCTGAACTGAGGCAGTGATTGTCACATACAACTGAAAACAGTGCCTACAACTCAGAAATGAAAACAGAACATTTTATAGGTAGCAATTTTAGCACTTCATGTGCTAATATGGGTTTTTTATTAGATGTTACAATGTAACAAACAAACAGAGATAAAATGTCCCAGATTTTCAGTCAGGCTGTTGAATCCAGGCCCTAATATAAAAGTTATTTGAGATCCCTGGCAGGGGTGGTTGCTGTCACTACACTGATGGGCATAGGACAGTAGAGGGAAAATCAGCTCTTTGCCTCTTTAAATGAGAAAAGTGAATCCCCCCACTCTCCATCACACACACACACACACACACACACTCTCTCTCTCTCTCTCTCTCACAAATGTGACCCAAAAAACTCCCCCTTCTTCCTTTTAAGTCCATTTTAAGAAAAGGATCTGAGGCCAAATGTAGAAAGATACTCCCTCAATTCTCCAGCTGCTGAGGGGATTGTGGCTAGACCACCCTACTCTCAGCACAGCCTATGTCTCCATGTGGGACTTGGAGGAGGAAGGTCTCATTTCATTTAAAAGTCAAAATTGCCAGGATTGCTTCAGTCAAAACTGAAAGGGTAAAATTGTACATACTTAAACATGATAAAAAGAACATATTTTAGGACATCAAGATTTAAAATAAGGTAAAATGCTAGTTTCTTTATATAAATAGAAATATGCACAAATATTCTGAATACCCACATCTTAGCTATCGTATCACAACCACTTTCTAAAAAAAAGATGATTCTCATGTAATTACTCTCCCAGGACCTATAAACAGCTTTTAGTGAGATAATGAAGTCTGCATACCCTGGGGACTGGAGTGACAGCTCATAGATTAAAAGCCGCCTGCTTTTCCAGAGGAGCCCAGCACCCACATGGCAATTACAATGCTCTACAACTCTAGTCATATGGGTCTGATGCCCTTTTCTGGCCTCTAAAGGCACTGTATTCACATGGTGCACAAACAAACACATAGGCAAAATACCCATACACATGAAACAAAAGTAACTTAAAAAAAAATCTTGCCAGGTATAGTGGTTCATGCTTTCAATTCCAGAACTTGGGAGGCAGAAGAAAGAAGATCTCTGTGATTTCGGGGCCAGCCTAGTCTACAAAGGAAGTTCCAGGAGAGGCAAGACTAGAGAGACCCTGTCTCAAAACAGCAACACAAAAACAAACGAACCCCCAACTCCAAAACGAATAAACCAAAAAGAAGTCTGTATACCCACCATTTGATAGTGTACTTGAGGTTTGGCTGACTGACTGTGCTGTCATCTAGGAAGATGGTGGAACAGGAACTGTACTTCCTTGATGTCTGGCCTGGAGGATGCTACAAAACAAGATGACAAGAGTAACACAAGACTGAGAATTCTGCCAAGCGTATGCCAGCTAGTTTTTGTCAAGCTGACAGGGCTGAAGGTGTGTGGAGGGAGGAAATTTCCGTTGAGGAAGTGCCTCCACTACATTGGTCTGTGGCAAAGTATGTAGGGTATTTTCTTGATTAGTGATCTATATAGGAGGGCCCAACAAACTGTGAGCAGTGCTATGTTGACTTTAGAGCCACAAATAATTCAGCCCAGATCAATAAAAAACCTCTTGGCTAATATGTTTAAATTCACACAAATTTATAAATGGAAGTGTTCCTCTATTAGGGACACACTGTATTCTGAAGTGGAATATTGGGATTTTGCACAAACGACCTTTAGGCAACAAATGCCCTTATAAATTGTTGTTTCTTAGTGATTGCACAAGTTCAAGTTCTGTGGAGAACTTTAGCAAGGAGACAGCTTCTGATAGGCAACATGAATTTTACAGCCATGATTGCTAATTGGATGCTAAGGAGACATTTGTCAAATGTTTGAGAAACAGGGTGAGTAGATTTCCATCTGGATAATTCGGGGAGGGGGTAAGGAGGAAGAAGGAGGAGGAGAAAGAGGAGGAAGAGGAGGAGGAGAATGAGAAGAATCAAACTATGCAAACAAGGTTCCTTTTACCTGACACTATTTTGACAGGCAGCTATCACTTTCAGCAAACAAACCGAATTCTTTATAAATCACAGAATCACCTCCCTGACCTGTCTACTTTTAGCAAAATCCCTGGGTTACAGAATACCTGAACTAAGACTAAGGCCAGATGTCTGCTCAGCATATTCACATCTGCTTCCTATCTGTAGGTTTCCTCAGCAGTGAAACTATAAAAGTCTGTAGCCACCTGAGAAATACATAAAAATGCTAAAACCACCATTTCCTCTTGAGAATACTTACTGCTTAGTATTTTAGGTGTCTGGTTCTTTAAAACAGCACCAGAGGGCACCACCACTGGCAGTGCTGTAGACTTTGCTAGCAGCAGACAGGTCAGAAGAACCAACAAGTATGGAGAAAGCTTGTCAAGTTCAGGTTAGGATTTCAACATTATGTTTATCATGGCTTTTCCAGTCAATCAAATAATCAACATTCTCCTTAATGTATTTGGAGATGCTATTAAAAGCAATTCTTTTGTTTTAATAGCACTAAAATAATATGATACTAAGAAATAAAAGAAATGAAGAAAAGCTATAATTATGACATTTCCATACTGCAGGAGCAAAATCTGTATCAACAAATTCTGACATAAAAATTCAGCAATCAGTTACCATGCTAATAAATATTTTAGAGACATATTATAATGTTAGTAATTTAAACAAAGCAAAAAGACACTTCTAGATCTTGTGAGGTTTCAACTCTTTCCTCAGATAAATTTCCTGAAGACAAATGTATGATGCAAACTGACAAGAACTGAAGCTGTGGGCCAGTGCTACACTGCAGCAAGGAATAGTCTGAACCCCATCAGCCACCACTGAGTCAGTGGGTAGTAATACACACTATGTATGCAGACTGAAGGGTCAAAGATCACCTTACTCTCTCAAAAATGTATCAGTCCTGGCCTGTGGTGGCCTAGCTTTTAGTCAGAGCATATCAGAACTTATGGCTAACATCCCTTCTAAGGTAACAACAACTCTGCTCCCAAACCAATAATTTCTATGACTAGTCCTCCCACCCTCCAAATTTCAGCTTCAGAGTACCTCATCACTGTAGGAGCCAATGGCATCAAGTCACTGGTTGAAATTCTCAGAGTGTGAGCTGCCTTTGACCTAAACCCTCAGGCCACTAAGATGCTGGAAGCAGAAACCTATCAGGAAATCCTGTGCCAGGGGTGCTGCCTTGTTTGGATGTGTGTACTGGCCTGTTCACCTAAGAGCACAGCAAGAGGCTGAAAATACCACACACCAACATCAGACCACAGTGCTGCAACACAGCCAGCATTAACTTCCCAATACCTCTGATAGCACCAAAGCACTCGTTGTGTTCCCTAGAGTCAGTCACAGGACACTCTCTTGGACTTCATCAACATTTTAAATGCTACTCAGTATGTTAGATAGCTCTCAGCTTCAGCCAAATGTTTTATTAAATTATTACCCTGATTCCAAAACAAAACACTGTTTATACATGTGTAACATATACTCTCTCCCAGCAAGGTTCCACTATGCTGGTAAAAAGATGGCAAGAAGAGGCATAGCAAACACTGGATACAAACCACAACAATAACCTGATGGGGAAAGCCTTGTTAACCAATAATCTTTGAGAGGTGGAACCTAGTTTAGGCATGGCTTTCTGGAACTGGGAGGTAAAAACCTGTGCACCACCCAGGTGCACTCTCTGTGTAGTTTCCCCCATGGTCAAGCAGAGCCTGGATCTTCCGTGCCTGTGTTGTGAGTTTTCCTCTTATAATAAATAAGATCTATTTGTCTATCTTTAAGCTGGCCTGGTTATTTCTATATCTGGGTAATAGCTACAATAACCAGCACAGCAAGACATACCCAAGGGTGCATTAGTAGCATTTCTATCTTGAGGGTAACCAATAGCCACCTAATTGAACCTGAGGCCCATTCCAAAAGAGGGAATTCACGCCTAGTACTGTAACCTAACCAACCACCCATGGCTGGTGAGGCAATGAACCCTAGAGGAGAACTCACTACTGACCCTTTCCTAAACCAGCATAATTCCCAACTCCAATCTAAATATCCTTCTATCGACAGATAAGTATAACTCTTGTTGACCTTCAAAGAAACTTCTTTTTGCCACAGAAGTGGACCATCACAGGAATTCACACCTGGTCAAGATGCAGAGAACTACTAAAGGTGGGGTGCTCATCCCTAGTTGATACGTCTGCAATACAACCCTTAGACTTAAGGCTCAGGAAATATCATGGAAGATGTTCTGGGCAGAAAAACTATAAAACCCAGAGGATCAGAATGTCAGCTGAGAAACGGTGTTTGCTATACATGACACAGAGGTGCATCCATGAAATCTTAACAATATGGTTACCTAAACAAGACCTGAACAATGACTAGCTGATATTCCAAGGTAGATGGGGATAAATCTCACAAGGTTCTACCTCTAGATGAAGAGCTACAGGCAATTAATGTCTGCTCAGGGAGAGTCAATCTTTTCTAGGACTGAGTTCCATGACAGGTTATCCTATCCCAAGTGGTCAGCCCTAAACACGTATACATATGAGCAACACTAAGTAGACTCAGCAGGCTATATTTGTATGTAAGTGTATGTTTCTCTCTATCATACACTCTGTGTGTGTGTATGTCTGTGAGAGAAAGAAGGGAGAGAAAAGAGAAATAATAAAGAAGACAACATCATGAAGTTGAGAGGGAATAGTTGGAGGGGAAGAGTATGAGGTGAGAATGTTGGAAATATGTAACCATGGACACCATCCTCAGACATGGGAATAAAATACATGTTTAAAAGTAAGACAACAGAGGGGCACAGAAGCTCTAACCCATGTCTGAGTCTGCCCCAGGTAGCTAACCACCTGTCTGTTGGTTTCTTTGCTCTCCTCTTCCTAACTGTATTTACTTGTCTGTAGAGCAGTGATAATAGCAGACAGAGCCTCATATGCTCTATGAGCAGTATTTGATATGTTCGTGTTAGGGGAGGGATGGCATATAGAAGGCTCTGCTTCTATACATAGTACTATGTTTTTAAAAATGCCAAGAATGCCTTCGATGTGGGAAGTTTACAACTTCCTACAACGCAAAAGAAAATGCCTATGACAGTGGTTTACTTGAAAAGAGGCTTAATGGTACAGACAGCTGAGAATTCCCAGTGACTGTTGCTCAGTGACAGAGGAGACACTCTCTAGCTAATGGTACTTCTGCTTAGAAGGGAAGCCAGGCAAAAACCTATCAGGAAAAAGCCCAAAATGGATTATTTCCAATGCAGTAAGAACACTTTTCTATCAAATAATTTGTATTTTACAAAGTAAATTATGAGTGTGTTAAACAAGGTCACTGCAGAGCTAATACTGAAACAAGTCAATCTTCCTACACAATGCACATAGTACCAAATAATTTACTGTTTACACCAAGGTTCACTAATACATAAAACCTGCTGAAAAAGCTAAATACAGCTTTAACTTCAGTTTTAGATACTGAGATTATCAGTTTAGTAATCCCAACACTAATGACTGTTAAGTCCAAGAAACAAGCATGCCTACACAAGCATGCATACACACACACACACACAAACACCACATTAAGTATATAGGGGTGAGCCTCACTGTACCTTCCACAGTGACCCCAGCCTTCATCCTATATATCTCACCACTGTCACACTTACCAAATCAGGGGGAGGGCATCAGGAAGAACCTGCTTACCTTGAAGGTAACCTGTCTAATACTGCATTCATGTACCTTGAAGGCATTTTCCTTTCCTGTTTGGTTTGCCCCTCAGAACTGTTCATCAAGTTGCCTTCTTGATTCTATACCCTTAGGGACTGTGTCCTCTCCTTGTGCTCTATGCACCGTGTACTCACCTAAAGGACACAAACAATGCTTTGATATCACCTGCATTCACTCAGCTGTACTCATCTAGTGCCCAGACTCAGGGTTTTTTAAGTCACCAGATGAGAAGTTGCTCAATTTCTTAGGCTGGCATTGTTCACAGCCCTCCCACCAAGCACAGAAAGTCTGCCTCCCCATGATAAATGCAGGACTGTGTGTGAGCCAACTGTGTGAGGGTAACAAACTGCCATCTCGGATCTCATAGACAAGCCTGTGCCATTCAGAAGGGAAGGGCAGCACATTCAGCAACTGGTATGGGAAGACCCAAGTAGTCATAGTTACTAAACTGAGATGCTCAATTTCTGAGAGAGGAGTGGCAGCTAGCCCATGGGCCAGTGATGATTAACAATATCTCTCCATGGTGCAACCATGTAAAAACTCTCATAACCTGTTTGCAAGGGACACCTTAGCCCACCCTACTATCCTGGAGGATCTTGTCCTGGCTTAGGCCATACATGGCCATCTTGGGCCCAGGCTCTCCAAGGCCCTTAACCATCCATGAAAGGCAACAGAGCTTGCCTGTAAGGATGTGTGGTCATTTACGTTCAGGACACAGCTAAGTTACTATCAACAGAATCCTTGTTTTAGGATCCTATTTTTGGTGAGAATGAAAGTCTTGCACCTCAGGGCTTGATAGGACCAAAGAAAGTAAGTATTAAAAATGAGGTAATATCCAAAGACACAGACAAGGACTTTCTGATGTGGGGAGAGGCATCCCAATGGTACTGGACACAATATCCTCAGGAGGATTCTCAAGTACCCACCGGGGTATTCTGCTACTTGAGTTCTTTACAGCCATAAGAAAAGGAAGCTTGTTTCTAAAATAGCATTTTTCTACAATTGGCTGCAGTTTTCTAATCAAACAGATCACATGTGTTTTAGATTATGATTTTCAGAGCATGGTGGGATCAGAGACACACTCAGTTTTAAATGCTGGAGGGTAAGACAATATGGATGTTTATTTAGATATAGTCCTTATACTGTTAGACTCTTTAGAAGGACTCAAAATTAGGTGTTAACTGCCAACTCTAGGTCAACCTGAAGAACAAAATAATTAAGCACAAGAATGAACTCTGTATTAGTGAAAAACAAACTCATGAATCCATGCTGAAAATAGATGAACAAATAGTTAAGCAAATGGACAGACAGATGGACACATTTAGGAAGAAAGGGCTCTCCTTATCTTAATAGGATTACTATTGCTGTGAAGAAACACAACCAAAGGAACTTGGGAAGGAAAGGGTTTATTTGGCTTATATTTCCATATCACTGTTCATCATCAAAGGAAGTCAGGACAGCAACTCACACAGGGCAGGAACCTGGAGGAGTGCTGCTTACAGGCTTGCTCAGTCTCCTTTCTTCTAGAACCTAGGACCACCAACCCAGGGATGGAACCACCCATAATGGGCTGGTCCCTCTCCCATCAATCACTAATTAAGAAAATACTTTACAGCTGGATTTTGTGGAGGTATTTTGTCAACTGAGGTAACTTCCTTTCAAATGACTCTAGCCTGTGTCAAGTTGACATAAAGCTAGCCCACACAGTCGGAGAGATGAGACTGGAAAATTAACTTTATAGCCAAAATACAGACAAAAATGCAGGACCAAGCCTTCCAATAAGGTGAGGATGAAGGGCACTATGGTTGTGATCTTATATACTTTCTTACGTATCAGTTTCTACCTGAAAATCCCTCCTCAAGCAAACTGAGCAACTAAGAGCCAAATTAAGGCAGGAACATAAAAATGAGCTGTCACCATGTAGCTGGTGAAATCCTATTGGTCCGTGTGAAGAACTGACATCCTGTGTCCTCAGCATACACTGACCATCCAGCGAGTCAGACTACTACCCTTACCCACCCTAGCCCTGAGCAATGGGAAAAGGCATAGGACCCAAGACTTTGTGCCCAATGCTCAGGCACTATATTCCAATTCCATATAAAAGGCTAGAACTTCAGTTACAAGACTCTCTCACTGGGGACAGTCATGACTCTTTACACTTTCTAGTGTCTTTAATTTTCCTTCTCTGGTGTTTTAAAGTTTTCATTGTAGGTGTGTACTCTAAGATTTTTTTTTTTTGGACTGTGAAAGGAATTATTATTATTTTAAAAAACAATGTCTTTTAGACTATAGGAAGGTTCTTTTTTTTTTTTTAATGGTGATTTTATACCCTACCACTCTGCTGAAAATGTTTATCATCCTTAAGAATTTTCTGGTAGTCTTTAAGGTATCTTGTATATAGAAGTCTGTTATTTGCCAATAAGGGCACTCCCACTTTGCTTATTTCTATTTCTTTCTTCTTCCTTTCTCTTATCTCAGTGTTGTAACTAAGAACTAAAGGACTATACTGAAAAAAAAAAAACTAGAGACAGTGAACAAATAGAAACCCTTTATCGTGTTCCTCACTTTAGTGGATATACTTGGTTTTTTCCCATTTAACATAATGTTAGGCATAGATTTGTGTATAAGATTGTTTTTTAAAATTATGTCTAGATGTTTCTGTATTCCTTGTCCCTTGGGCCTTTTATCATGAAGGATGTTAGATTTTGTAAAGCAACCAAACAAGCCTTCTGAATCTACTGAGATGACTGTGTATTGTCTCTTGAGTTCATCTATGTGATGCACTGATTTATTGATTTGTGTATGTTTGAAACATCTCTGAATATCTGGAATGACGCCAACATGATCATGGTGTATAATTCAAGAGTTCTTAAATTTAGTTTATAAGTATTTTAATTGAGAATTCTTGTACATAGATATCCATCAAGGAAACTGTATAATAATTCTTTTTTTGTTGTTATAACATTATCTTTTTGTTGTAATATTGGGTTTGTAAAGAGAGGTTGGCAGCATTCCTTCCTTTTTTATTTTCTAACCTTTCTCTCAGTTTGAAACTAGTTCTAAATAATTCGCATCCCTTCATCTTAGTGGATTCTAAAATCTTTATATAATTGAAATTTCACTGAATCATCTTTAGCATCCTCCAAGAACACTGCATTGATGTCATCACAGTAGTTGTCTGATCTATTTCTCTCCCAATAAGAACAAACCTCTTAGAAGCAAAGTTCAGAATTTTAAAACATCATATTCCAGGCTGTCCCACTTCCCCCTTTACTTCAATAACTTAAGATACAGAACTGCTGTGGAATAGTCTTTGTACATCGTAAATATGTCTTCTTCTCACCTCCCCAAACTTCATTAAATATCTTAGAATAATTAATTCACATTCCATATGCTGTTGCTAGGAGGCAGGAGGATGTCATAGAAAAATGAGACGAACACAAACGGTATGAATTTTCCTTGTATGTTGGAAGATTCCCAACTGCAATTATCTACAACATTGTAATTTATCACTGGAGATTTTTCACATTTTATTTAAAAATATACTGAAGCAGCTGACTTTCAAGGAAACCAAAACTACAGCAAATTTATAAAGCTAAGACATTTTAAATAAAGACCTTTAGAGAAGGTTTTAAATTTTTCATAACTTATGTTTTTCTTTAACTGATCATTCTAATCACATCTAAAATGAAAATGTTGATGAGAATATTAATTTTTCTACATCACATGGTTTCATTGCTTTTGGGACTGTCAGACTATTCTAGTCCCATGTAATAAATCTTTAGAAGTAGTGACATTTTAATTCCTTAAACCTCTCTTGGTCCTTGTCCAACCTGTGGTTCCATTCTCACAGGAGGCATTCCAGGTAGGAGCCAGAGGAACCTTCCCATCTGGAGGAGGTTACATTCCCTGCTATGGTGGTTAACGGAGATTGTCAACTTGCCAGGATCTAAGATCTCCTAGGAGACAAGCCTTTGGGCATGTCTGTGAGTTTTTCAAGACTGACGTAACTGAAGTGGGAAGATACACTTTCAACATGGGTTGCACTATTTCAAGGGATAGATACAGGCTACAGATGGAAGAAAAAGTGAGCTGAGCACCAACTCTCACTTCTCTGTTTCCTGACTGCAAATATAATATAATGAGCTCCCTTAAGTTCCTGCGGCCATGATGTTCCCACCACCATGGACTGAACCCTCACACTGTCAAACAAGATCATCCTTTTCCCTTAGGTTGTGCTTGTCAAATATTTGATCACAGCAATGAGAACAGTAACCAAGGCACCTGCAGTTGATATTAGTTAGCTAGAAGAGGGAACCTTGCCCATTCCTCTTCACTGGCTCATCTATAGCACTGTTTCTTGAATAGCAGCATCCTCCTTGTAGAATGCCCGAGCAATACACACCACACAGGTTCTTCAGAAACCCAAGGGAGAAATCAAACAATAAAGTTAATATAACAAAAGACAAAGGATAAAAGTTGTTCTAAAATTCAAGATCAAATTGAAAAGTTTACTTAGGATCCATATTTCAAGCTGAATCCCAAAGACTGTTCTGTGAAAGCATAACTGCACTTGTTACCTCTAACTTCAAGTGAATCCGTCAGAGAAACACACACACAGACAAGTTCCAGTCCTGGTCCTACTGCTTACTTGTTTCCTTATGCCTCTATTTTTCATAAGTAGAAGGGGTGGTGGTGACTGAGTGCGGAGCTGAGGTGAAGACTGTCCAAGTCAGGTGGTAAATGTATGGTCCACCCTTGGCAGAAGATTCCAGTTGTTCCTACTGCTATTCTTTTCCTTTTTAAGATCTCTTATTATTTTTCATATACATTTGTGTATGTATATGCATGTGCCTCTGAAGAGGCTAGAAATGGGTGCCAGGAACTGAACTCGGGTCCTCTGAGAGAACAGTATGTGCTTCCAACCTCCGAGTCATTTCTCCAGCTCCTCTTCTACTTTTTTTACCTTTCAAGTTACAAACTGTGAAACTCACTGTGGTGGGTTTGAGAAAAAATGGCCCCTATAAGCTCACAGGGAATGGTACTATCGGAAGGCGTAGTCTTGCTGGAGGAAGTGTGTCACTGGGGGCAGGCCTTGAGGTTTGAGATGTCCAAGCCAGGCTAGTGACTCACTGTCTCTTCCTGTACTTTGTCAATCCAGATGTAGGACTCTGAGCTACCTTTCCAGCACCCTGTCTACCTGCATGCCACCATGTTTCCCATTATGATAATAGTGGACTAAACCTCTGAACTGTAAGCCAGCCCCAATTAAATGTTTTCCTTTATAAGACTTCCTGTGATCATGGTGTCTCTTCACAGCAATAGAAACCCTAAGACATCCACAATTGGTGTACTGACCTAATCCAGGTTGCAGATAGTCTCACTTTATGCAGACAGAACTTTATGTGGCTGAATATACTCAGCTTTTCCCAGTGGAAGCAGAACTCATGTGCTCATTTGCAGGCAAGTATGTGAACAATGTGGAAGATCACATGTTCCAGGTTGTCTGTTACAAAGAAACTCAGCACATAACTATCTTTATTCAGGACAAGGACATGTGAGAGATCAACATCTGTCTGACTTCACTGTACTACTGCTGGACAAATCACATAGAAAAGCATGAGTTGGGGTGTACAACCTAGGACCCATATCCACATAGCCTGGCCCATGGCTACCGATTCAGTAGGCGACACATGCCTGGAGTGCACAGGACACATACAAGTTAGGTCACAGTGGAGAGCATATGAAAACAATTATGGAAATTGGAGATGTGAGATCACACCTGTCCCATTAGCCATCATCAAGAGTAGCCTGGACAATCAAACCTCTTCTTTCCTCATAGCCCTTGGGTTTAGGTGCAATTTCAGCTCTTCCCTTATGTGCTCTTTAGCACCTAAGTGTTAAAGCGGGGAAAGCAATCAAGTACACTGAGAGGTAAATACTGGAAAAAAGGGCTTAGCTTCAATCACTCACCCTTCTATATTCAGGAATACACCACTTCCTAACACACAAAAAGCACAGCCATTTTCATTACCACTTCTCCTGCTATACACACTCTGATCCCATAGATGTTTTACAATTCTATGCTGCAAACCTAGAAAGCCAAGGAAGTGCTATCTGGTAAGACTTAAGTGAAGTCTACTGCTTGGGTTCTCTCTTTCTCTGAGGACCTCTAATTTTACTGTCTCTTCTTCTAGATTTCCTTTGTTTTGGGTATGTTGAGGTTTGTTGAGGAGGTTGATATAAAGTTCCAAGAGTGAAATTATAGTGTCTTATGAGTGCGGGGGAATGAATTAGTCTTAGTTTTCCCCACAAGGGATACAAAATTATGAAATTCAATCTTTGAAGGAAAGGCCCTGCAGTTCTCCTAAAACATGGTTCCCTATTTCTTCCTTAACAAATTAAAATAAAAACTGTGGTACCTCAGCTTTGTTTTATGCCAGTTTCATGTTGCTGTCTGTGGTGTAATTCATATTGTTGATACCATTCCTGAAGTTTAAAACTGTCTTATAAATTATCTTATATACTTCAACTGTAAATAAACTATTGTGGCTATTAAAAGAAAAATTAAAATAAGTAACAACAACAACAAAACCAATCTAAAGGGCCAGGGAAGTGCTTTAGAAATCTGACAGAGGGCTGAAGAGATGGCTCATGTGTCCTCACATAACACAAGAAAAATAAAACAAACAAACAAACAAACAAACAAACCTGGCAGGATCTTGAGGTGGGATTCCCCTCTGTATGCTATGAATAAAGAGGCTGCTTTGGTCTGTGGCAGGGCAGACTAGAGCTAGGCAGGGGGTGGGGGTGGGGTGGAGGGGTGTTGGAGGAAGGGAAAACTAAACAATACAGGGAGGAAGAAGGTAGGAGTCAGGGAGACACCATGTAGCTGCCAAAGGAGGCAGATGCCATGTAACAGCCCAAGAAGTAAGAGGTAACAAATCATGAGTCTGATGGTAAAATATAAATAGAAATGATTAATTTAAGATATAAGAGCTAGCTAGAAATACACCTGAGTCGCTGGCCAAAGAGTGTTGTAATTAATATGGTTTCTGTGTGTTTATTAGGGTCTGGGCAATCAGGAAACCAATGCACAGCCTCCAATTACATGAACCTATGGACCCTCTGACCTCTAGGAAGTGGTATGTATGCATTAGATGTCATTACTGCAGAGGAATCACCAGTTCCTTATGGGTCCAGCATGTGTCCTTTTAATGGCCTTGAGCCTTAAATACACAGCTTTATCATTACATAAGTCAAAATCTACAAGTTCTGAAATGTAGTCTATCAACCCTGAGCCAAACCTTTTTAATGTCAGATTCATACTGCAGTTTTCAGTGAGAGTGTACAGCACACTTACTCTGGCAGTTCAAATAACTATCTCACTCCTTACCTTGTAGAAGCAGTTTTCTTCCTTAAAGAACAAAACACATGTTTAGATGAGAGGTGTGGTTATAACTTGTTTGCTATGTTTACCAGGGAGCAGTGGGTAAAGGCTGGAGAAGGTAGGTGTACCTGTTACTATCCTGTGCAGCCACCATGGGAAGATATACTGCCCAGAATGGCCAAGGCACTAGACGGAAATTTTGAAAATGCTTTTAAAGTTAAAAGAGTCAAGTTTACTTACTCCACACATATAAACTGTTTCTGAGCGTACACACACACACGCGTACACACACACACACACACACACACACACACGGCCCTGTTCCACAAACAGCAATTATGTAGAAGAGAGAAAGGAAGTAGGCAGCTGCTCTTAAAAAATAATTATGTATTTATTCAAAAGGAACTGCACTACAAAAATAAAAAACAAAAACCAAAAAACCAGGAATTCGGTGTGAGCAGAAAGGAAAGGTTCAAAATGATAAGCCTTTGTTGTGTTTGGACCTGTGTGATGTTGTGGTGGCACTGTGGTCTTATCCACAGGCACACACACTCCCTTCCCCGCAGTCCCAGGGAATCCGGAGACATGGCTGTGAGAATGAATCCCAAGCAATACCTGGCAAATTAGCATTTCATCATCCCTCACGGTCTTCTAAGTACCACACAACACATAAGGCCTCTTCACGTACCACAGTCTATACTGTACAATCATTAGGAAAACGGGGAGACAGTTTCACTTACATGGTTAATGAAGAGACTCTTCCGTTTTTCTCTCACTGTGAAGACAAAAGACAGGACAAAAATGTTACATGCTTGCATGTCAATCCCTGTAGGTTGTTTGCTGAGGAATGGGCCTCTTTGCCATGGCCCTATTGTTCTACCAACCAAGGTAACCCAGTTATTCATTTACCAAATTAAAGTGTAAATAAAGCTACACAAATGCAGATCTAAACTTGACTGACAGAGGTCAATATGCAGCTACCTAAACAATACCATAAACAAAAGTCAACAGAAGAGTAAGAAATTTCATTACCTAAATGAAGTATTAGTAAATCTCATGAAAATTACATGCATCCAATAGTTTAAGATAATTAAGAGAATTATTTACTTCTAACCCAAATGGATCTTTATGGATCCACATTATATGAATGAATTATTAGTAACCACAATGACATCCCTAACAGGAGACCAAGTGATGTGGAACAAAAGTGCTCTGCACTGGAAGACACTTGCTTCCTGCCACAGGTACTGGAAATAGGTCCGAGCTTGTTTAGGAGGCTCCAAGGGCACTTGCAGGTTCCACCCTCAGGGAGGCAGGTGACCCTTCCCATATTAAATGATATTGTGTCCACCCTGGTTGTCTGCACATCCTGGCCTGCACTGTATGTGGCTTTAACAGTTTTTGTCACAACAGACACCCTTCAGCCTCAGAAGCCAGAAGGGTGTCAAAGAACAGAGACCTTGTAATAAACTGCCACCAAATCTTGTGTTGTCCTTTCTAAAGACTAGCTCTTCTGGGCTCACATAAGTTCATCAACTCGCCAAGCAGCTCCTTGTAGAGGATATGAAGGACAAGTTTCTGCAAAGAGAAGGCACTAACTCAAGGTAGTGCGGATTCAGCTTGTGATCTGAGCAAGTATTTCTCCTATAGTCTGTACCATCAAAGGCCTCCTCTAGCTAAAAAGTTGCAGAGCCTTGGAGTTTTCCACCCTTCACCTACAGCTCGGATTCATAAGGAAACACTCGCTTTTCCCTAGAAATCTATATTTGGTGCCTCACATGTAGCTGAGCCAGAATCCTGGCTTAGCAAGCAAAGAGACCTCGTTCTTTAACACGTGTGAATGAAAACGTTAAAGAAAGAAACTGAAGATAACAAAAGACAGAAAGACCTCTATGCTTATGGATTGGATCAATATTATGAAAATAGCATTCCTACTAAAAGCAAATTACATACCCAATACAATCCCCACCAAAATTTCAATGAATGGTCAGGCATGGTGGTACATGCCTTTAATCAGAGCACTCCAGAGTTAGAGGCAGGTGAATCTCTTGAGCTGGAAGCCAGCCAGAGCTATATTGTGAAACCCTGCCTCAAAACAAACAAACCTAATGCAATTCTTCACAGAAACTGAAAAGGGAACCTTAAAATTAATATGAAAACACAAAAGATTCAAAATAGCCCAAAGGCTCCTGAACTATGAAAACACTGCTAGAGGTACCACCATCCCAGATTTTGAGTATATTACAGAGCTACAGTAATAAAACTTTCATAAGAACAGGCATAGACTAGAACTGGACACCCATATATAAGCCCATACTCATATAGACACCTGATTTGTAATAAACAGGTCAAAACTAAACATTGGAGAAAACAGCAGTTTCAACAAATGCTGCTGGCTGAACTGTTTAGACATCTATAGAATGAAATTAGATCCTTATCTCACACCTTGCACAGAACTCAACTTGGAAGCTAGCCTGGTCTACATAGTGACTTATAGGCTAGTCAGTGCTATACAATGAGACTGTTTCAAACAAACAAACCCAAAACAAAACCCAGAAAGAAGCCAGGAGTAATGGTACATAATTTTAATCCCAGCACTCTATCCCTGTGAGTTCAAGGCCAGCCTGGTAAACAGAGCAAGTTTCAGAATAGCTGGGGCTACAGAAAAAGATGCTGTCTCAAAAGAAACAAAACAGAAACAAAAACAAACGTGGCTCAAAATCAAAGTTTTGTTTCCCTGAGGATGGCATAGAGCAGGCTTTAAGTAACCTAATTAAAATTCTGGGGAGTTTTTCAGAGAACAAATTTGAGTTTAGCATACAAAGTAGAGGAGTGGATATTTCACTTAAGGTAAAATACAACTAGTATTGCCGGGAGTGGTACTATATGCTTTTAATCTTAGCACCTGAGGAGGGAGGGAGGGAGGTAGACAGAGACACTGGATGACACACACAACCAAAAACCCCACATCAAAATAGAACTAGTGAGTCCTAGTTTGGCATGCACACCAAACTTCCTCCGTGTTGAGCTAGGAACCTGACCAAGGGTCAAGAACACAATGACCAGGACATAAAGTGTACTGAAGGAGGATGTCAGCCCACACTTCCCAGCACTGGGCAAGGCATCCTGGTGAGGTCATTCTGAAGGCTGCAGGAAGGGAGCCTGGACTGTAAGCAGATCTTCATTTATTTCTAAAGGAGACCTTGTCTCAAAACCACAAACATAAAAGTTTACTCTGAATGATCTGAGATCTAATGTGAAGTAAAAAAAAGTCATCACAGAAAGACAAAAACATAGGTGACCTCTTGACACACAGAATCTCAAAAAGCTGCTCATAGAAGTGGGGCATACAACAGTAGTTACGCCTGGGAACATGGGAGATGGGACAGAGAGTTGTCAGTTATTGGTACAAAGACAGAATTAGTCAAGTCTGTTGTTCTGTTATACAGATGAGCGATTATGGTTAGTAAAAAAACAACAACAAAAAAAACAGGTTAAGAGATTATGATTAGTAAAAAACTATTATA
Source organism: Ondatra zibethicus (assembly GCA_004026605.1). Lineage (NCBI taxonomy): Eukaryota > Metazoa > Chordata > Mammalia > Rodentia > Cricetidae > Ondatra > Ondatra zibethicus. The sequence goes on along the minus strand of PVIU01003765.1, from coordinate 87,201 downwards.
CAGTTAGTGATTATGCATTGCATAATTAAAAACAGTCAGAAGAGAGGATTGCCAGTGTTCTTAAGGCCAAAAAAAAGAAAAGAAAAAAAAGGTAAGATGATGTCTAGCAACTTACAGCACAGAGGCAAATATGCTGTTCCCTGAAAGGATGCAACTAATGGATACCAACAAAACTTTTAGAAGTTTTAACTGAAGATGAAATCAAATCTTTAAAAAAGCCAGGGCCAGTGGCATTTGCCTACAATTTCAGTTACTTAGTAGGCAAAGAGGGAGAAACACCTGAGCCCAAGATTTAGAGGTCAGCCTGAACAACATGACAAAGATCTGAAGAAGAAAAAAGAAGTACAGGGTGAGGAAGACAATTTAAGTGCACTGTGTGTATATATAAAATTGCTAAGGAATAAATAAATTAGAAAAATTATGTTGACACAGTAACTCAGAGCTGGAAGTGAGTAAAAATCTTCAGCTCAGGTATTCAGAGAGCTAAAGTGGCTATAAATTAGTGGTATGATTGAGGGCTGAGGAGAGGCAGCAACTTTGAATACAGGCTGCATAATCTGCTGGCCCTGTGCATAGTGGTTCTCAATCTTCCTTACATTCTGACCCTTTAATACAGTTCCTCATGTTGTAGTGACTCCCAGCCATAAAATTATTTCAAGGCTACTCCATAACTGTAACTTTGCTACTATTATAAATCATAATGTAAATATCTGTGACCAACAAAGGGATTGTGACCCTCAGGTTGAGAATCACTGCTCTAGAGGTATGAGAGGAACTTTGACCCAACAAAGGCTCCCATCAGGACCATACTCTCTCAGTCACTCAGAAATTCCAAGAGAGGGAGGCTCCCAGGGAAAAGTCAAGGAGAAGATGACATGAACTGGCAATTTATGAATAGAAGAGCAATGAAGAGTTTTCTGCACTAAGTTGTTCAAAGTCAGTTCATAAAATAACCAAATCTCTTACAATCGCTTCACTCAAAAATAAGTCATTAAAGTTGCCAAGATTATTATGTGCATTAAAAACCTACTTTGTAAAATCAGTGATAAACTGACTGTTTATTACACAGAAATGTCTTCAGCAAATGACTCTATCTGTAGAAAGGAAAAAGTTGTGGCACTAAGGGCCAAAGGAGTTTAATGTCCCCCTAAATCCCAGGCACAGACAGCAGTCTGAATGAAATAAGCAGAGAGGAATACTTACTGGAAGAGGTAACTTTTCCTTTTGTTTGCAATATGAAACTCAATTATGTCTGCATGCAGAGTGGAAAGCCCTAGTAGTGAGGAGAAACTGAAGCAATATTCAAAGATCTGAAGTTCTATTAAAAAAAAGGAAGAGGAACTCTAGAAGAAAGGAGATTGACCTTAACCTATTTCTGGAATAACCCTTCCTCTGTTAGGTCATTTCCTTGTGCCAGGACAATCAATGTGTGTCCGCCCCCCACCCAGAGGCTCTGCCAATTCTAGGAGACTGTTCAGAAGACAGCTGAGCTCAACAGGAAGAACCCTAACTGAGCCAGGCAGCTTCATAACTATTTTTTCACCCCACTGTTTAAGCTTTTGGGGAAGATCAGTTTTTATCTTCATTTTCACCAAACCACCCATACACCTACTTTGTTTTTGCTTGTAATATCTCACATACCTCTCAGCAGCTTCCCTTTATCACAGGAAAAGTTTCGGGTGGGCTTTTTTTAATCACAAGTATTTGGTGCTTACTGATTTTTCTTTTCTTACTCTTGGAGACTTTAAAAAAAAAACCAAAAACTGTGCCAAAGACTTCAAGCGGCCTGCTAGAAAACAATCCATATTGCATCAACACTGTATCCTGCCAAAGCTGGCACCAACCACTACTGAGGCGGTTTCAATTCTTATCCATGAACTACTGTCATAGACATACTTGTCTTCTTTGTAGTCTCTTTAGGATCTAAATTAGAGCCATCAATCTGTCCAGTCAAGGGTAGAGTCTGCAGGTTTTCCTCTTTGCCAGACATACCATGGTCACTTTGTCATTATGCCTTACTCTACAGGTGTCCAGAAAGATTTATGAAGATTGACTCTGCATTTATCTTCTCTCTCCTTTAAAGCCGATGGCCAGAGAACAGTTAGGTAAACTAGAAGAGATAATGTCACGCTGTAGGAGAAATCCTATACATACCTGGGGTAGACTGCAAGAATTCTAACAATTTTAGAATGAACTGTTTACTCAAAGTTTGACTTAAATAAATAGATCAACAGAAAAATAAATAAGTAAATAACTAAATAGACAAATCTAATGTCACATGTAGGTTCACTTGAACCCTTGAGTGACAAGACTGAAACAGTTAATTGGCTTTCAATTGTTTAGATTTTTGTTTCATTTTACTTATTATCTAACTAGTGAGCACATCTGATCTTTGAGAACTTATATAAATATCATGTCCTAAACTTTAGGACCTAAAGGGAAATTTCTGACTCAAGTCTTGGTGTGGAATATATGCAGAGACAACCCAGCTAATTGGCAAAATGAAAACAATTATTTCAAATGAGAAATTCTAAAACTGTAACTCATTACTAAAGAATAAACAAAGGGAATCACCAGACAGTACTTCATGACCACTAAATGGAACTCTATCATACATTAAAAAATCAAATCCCAGCAGTGACCACATTTAGGCTAACCATATTTTTAAAAGCAAATGAATTAGTAACTTACCATCTGTCTGAGATTTGCTGAGGAATATTGTGCTGGCCCGAGGATGGTCTGAAGGATTGAATTCCATATTCAAATCTTTAAAGAAAGAAAGAGAAATTAAATAAATAACAAGTCGATTACTGAGTAGAACAATGGTTAGCTTTCAACTTCTCAATCTTAAACTGCCAGCACATTCAATGACTGTGGAAGCCAGTTTCTGTTTTAGTAGATTCTTCTGGTTCCATTAAGAACACTGCCGTTGAAAACTCTGATGCATGGAGGGCTAGGGGTAGAGAAGCACAATCTGAGATGTTCCAAAGGAGATCTAGTATCCTGAAACTCCACTATCCTTTGAAAAGTCTGCTCTGCACTAAGAGAGGTCACCAAAGGGTAGGAAAGACTATAACACACAATTCTGGGTAAGCTCTATACCTTTGTCAGGGAATGTTCTCATCAGAAGTGAGCAAATGAGACCTGAGGTCATCTCAGGTCACTGATACCATCATGCTGAAAGGTAGTGTTTGAAAGACAAACTGTATATGGGTCATGTGGGTCTCTGATGTGGGCATGGCAGGTGTACTATCTCATCCATACTTGAAAGAAAAATTAGGTCAACATATAGCAATCACAAGATTGCTTGAGCACACATGCACGTGGACACACACACACACGCAGAGACAGAGAGAGAGGAAGAGGAGAGGGAGGGAGAGAGAGAGAGAGGAGAATCAAACCCTCTGGTGGCATTAGATTTTTCAGATGTGACAGGGACTACAAGACCCTTGCTCCAGTCACTCTTCTGCCTTCCCATTCCTATGGGCATTTGGTTTTGCAGCCCAGCCTTAGAACAATCTCTGAGGATCAGAGGCTCCTCCATTCAGCTCAACAACTTAGTATTCCACTAGCGAACTTCCCCAGTCTAAAGTTAATAAAAGAACAGCCTGACTCTAGAGGGTAGAAATGGGTAATCCAAGTAAAAGAATGAAATTCAGTCAGGAAAGAGAAGAAAAAATTTCTGGAAAGCCTGAACAGTATTCAGATCCACTTACAGCACCAGAAAGAAACTATTTGTGATTAAATTATGCCAACAAAATTTCCATGAACCCAATCAACACCAATAAAAAGTGCCTGTCTTTAGCCAATAAGCTAAAGATGAAAGAAAAGAAAAACAGGATGGTCAAAGAGATGATGGAGACAACACTAAATGCTTATTCACACAGGTGCTGACATGTTCTGGGCAAACAAGAACAGAAGGCAAGTTCTTACACATGAACAGTTTGTAACTGCTCACCAAATTTGATTAAAGAAACAAAATCTGAGAAGATAGATGTCTCTGTAGTTAAAGTGCTTGGCAATCAAGAGGGCTATAGTATGAACCCTCAGAACCCACCTAAATGCTGAGTAGGCATGGTGACTCAGCTGCTGTAATTTTAGGCTCTGGAGGAGGAGACAGGGTTTATCAGCGAGCTACGGGTTTGACTGAAGGATCCTGTCTCCAAGAACAAGGTGTAACAGATCAAGGAACAGGGCACCATGGGCATGCACACACATTTGCACCTGCCCAGACAACAGGCCCATGCACATGCACAGCTGCATATACAAGTGTGCTCACACACACATTAAAGCAAGTAAAAGAAACAAAAGCAACCCTAGACTCTTAAGCAAGAAGGTCTTTCAGGTACTCTAACTTCTGTCGCAGTTCACTGGAGTTTCACAGGGAAATGCCATAAGGGAGGCTTGATGGGAAAGGAAGACACAATCTCTCAAACTTGCTTCAACCTGAACTAAATAGAGCCCTGATGTAAGGTAGTCTGGGAGGTTTCCTGTTCAAGTTAGGATCTTGCTACTTTTAAAAAAAGGAGAGGGTAACAAACGTTGTGTTACTTAATGTTTATGAGGACTTCTACATAACAAAGAGACAGCAAATATGTACTCCTAACCACAACAAATAACTTTCAGAAAGCTTCATACAAAGTCACAACAGAAAGCTGTCAACTAGAACAGAAGGGGCAAAGACTGTTTACAGAAAGGTGCCACACAAACGACTGCCCTGGACACTATCAAACCCTCATCTATTAAGATGCTGTATAGACCACCTTAACTGTCCTTTACCATTAAAATACAGCAGAAGAAAGGGGTTGCTAGAAAAAACAAGCAAACAGCTAATACTTCCCCACTGGTAGCCAGAACCACAGGACTGCCAGGTTTTTCAAATGGATAACTTGTTTTTATATCCTAGAGAGTGTCCTTGAGGGTAAGGCTGACAACCCAAAAGTAGGGATTCTTTGCCTTAGAACTAAGAATGGGGTCACCACTGATTGAAAGGACTTCCAAGAAGAACACATGCATGCTAAGTTTCAGTCGACTTAGACAATGTATATGTCTACCCACTACCAAAATCCATCAATGAGTACTGTATTGACATAGCAGTCAGGAAGCATTATGACATGCTAGAGAATATGCATAGGCATAGAAAACACCCAATACATAGGATTATTTGGTTTCCTCTAAATAAAGTAAAAATGAGCAATTTTTGCTACCCTGAATGAGCACACTTTATAAACATAATGTTAAAATTTTATTTTACAATGGCCTGGGGGAGCTGGCCTTGTTCCCCAGGGCCTTGTCTCCAGCATTGCTGGTTCTCCTCAGGAGATGCAGGGGCTCTCCTTAAGAGATGTGACACTGACCTTTTCTCTATGGTCAGTGGAGGCTGGCATGCAACTACCAAAATTAGTCTCCTCACCAGCAAGGTCCATGTGCAGTAGGAACTTTCAACAAACATAATGAGCTCAGGGTACTCCAGGGCACACAATCACCACATGCAGCCGGCCCTGTGCACTGTCATTCTTCTGCTTTCCCCAGAGTCCCAGGGGCAGACTGGAACTCTGTTTTTACTTCAAGAATTGTGTTCAGAACTTTTCTATGAAAGGTGAAAACTAAAAAAGGCGGTCACATTATCACCTTTCAAGACACATAATAATTCTAGGTCTGGCGACAATGCTCACTGTGTTACAGGTAACTGGCCAGGAATCACCTCTACCTGGTTGAATGAAGAAGTTGCAGCCACTCAGTGTTAAGAGGGAATTTAAGAAAGGCTAAGGTGGGGTGTGATGTGACAGTCACAGCAAAGGAGTGAGGATGAGGCATGCATGATGATGAGCTTGGACTAAAACTCTAATCTCTCGACAGGATTCCTGAATACAGAGCTTCTTCCATAGTCTCTGCACATTATACCTAGTCTTAAACCCTGGCTGCCCCAGAAGGCCTAGGCCTGTGTCTAAAGGTCAAATCCACAGAACTCCCCTAAATGTGTACTTTAAGGTGTAGATTCTAAGAGGAAAATCGTCCTCTGCTTCTGAACAGGGCACACCATACTGCTAGTGAGGTAGCACTCTTTAATATGCAGACATGTCAAGTTTTAGTTTCTAAAGCATTCACACAAGTTTATATTTTCTTGAGTCCTATCTCACAGTAGTAGTCCCCAAATATAAAAAACCATCATACTAAAATTCAACACTAAGTGCAAACAACAGTGTACTATGGCACCAGTGAGTGTGAAGACGTAGCTGCCGAGTGTTTGCAGATACTTTCTATGCCATCCCTCATAAAAAAAAAACATAAACTTCAAAAACAAACAAAAAACACTTCTTGTGTTGAGATTTAACACTTACTATAAGGTATAGATAGCTGAAAACTCAATCTAGTTCAGCGTTAAAGGAGATTAGGGGGAGCCCTCATGATCAAATCTAGGTGGCTTTGTAGGCAGAAGTCCAGATCAGGAGAGACAGAATACACTCCTGGTCTCTACCATATGGCCATCATCAGAGAGAGGCTTACCAGGGACCACAGCTGTGAGCCAATTAACCTCGTTTTCACAGTAGCCTGGCTCAGTTTTCTGTAACAGAAGAAAAACTAATAAACAGTGAATACATGGTAAAGCCAATGTGCATGGTTTCCATTTATTTATTTACTAAATCAGGTGCTAGCAACCTCTCTCCATACTACAACAATAAAGCATCATGGAGAAAACAAAAGTTCTATTGAGAGTGACTTCATATGCTCTACAGCCCAAATTCAGGAAGTTGAAAGTAGATTAGCCTGGAGAATCGGTGATTTCCCCCAGAGAAGCCCAGAAATTAGAGGAGAAATAGCATTTTTATATTACAAAATACCTAGATCTGACTTCTCTTCTGCCAACTCTGTGGCTGGAGACAAACTGACACTGTTCTGCAACTTATTCCCCTCCCTTTTAAAGTAGAATTAACGACAGTGTGTGAGAAGATCAGAAGTTACTGTATGTAAAGCTGTAATAGATAAAAGGATGCCTGTTTAATGGCTAATGCTAAGAAAATGTAAAATCCCCTGGGAGATAGGGCCTGTCAGGGATTATTGTGATGGTGGTAACTGAAGTTGAGGTGGGAAGACCTGCCTAATCCTTCCTCAACAGTGACCCTGGACTAGATAAGTGGTCACAGGGGCACCTGTGTAGCCCATAAGCTATACCTCAGATGTGACTCCCATGGGCGAGGGGGAGGAAGTGAGGGTGGACACAAAGCTAGTATTCCTATAATCTGGAGTGGAAGGAAGCCCCTCAGTCCATCACCCTTCTATTCTGAAAGATCTCCTTTATGCTATACCTGAAGAAGCTGTCAGCTCATGTCAACAAACCAGGTAGAGGAAGCAAAAGGACTACTGCATCAAGTACTTCAGCCCTACCTGGCATTTCCAAATGCTGTTTCCTCTGTCAGAACAGGGCTCATCTTGGTTCTGGCCTTAATATAGCCCTGCTACCTAGTTTCATGGTTTCCAAAGCTTCTCATAAAACACCTCAAGGTGTGTGTGTGTGTGTGTGTGTGTGTGTGTGTGTGTGTGTGTGTGTGTTTTCCAGTTTTCTACATTGGCACTGTGGCACAATCTCACAATCTCTCTCTCTCTCTCTCTCTCTCTCTCTCTCACACACACACACACACACACACACACACACACACACATGGGGGGGAAGAGAAGAGAATAAATAAATGTAATAATGAAAATTAAAAGTCTGAGTCTGTATGAATATTAAATGTGCAGGATTCAATATAGTGATGAAGTAAGATTTCTTACAACCTAGCAAACTTCCTGGCACATTAGAACGAACTGTAAGCAAGGCCTCCCTGAGTTGAATTCCAGCAGCCAGGACTATAGAACACAGAGGAGATGTCCAGATAAGGCATGTGACAGATGACCAGGAGCATCAAGGTCAAGGGACAAAGACACTCTAGACAGAAAGGAGATATCATCACCAGAGATGTTAAGGACCTCTAAGATCAAAGAACAGGGAGATGGGAGGAGGCAGGCAGTGAACTGAAGTCACAGCTGTGGAACAGGAAGTTATCTCTGGGAATGCAAGAAGAAAAATCTACAGATACTCAAGATTATCAACAGTCATCACATCAAACACCAGGAAAAACACATGATTTAGGACAAATAATGGAGTCAAGTGCAAGCAACTGTGGCAGGACAGCTAACAGTAACTCTAAGGATGATACTGACGTACTTCCCCAAGAAATTTCAGAGGAAAATGAAATGCTATCTCTCTGAATCAGAGGCACAATATTAAGTGACAAGGCAGACAGAGCATACTATAGCTATTTTAAACCCAAGAACCTTAAGATTTTTTGCAACCAGTCCATGTCACTTAAATCCCTTCTAGGATTTCTGACAATTAAACTTAGTCATGTGGGCAAGTGAAGTAATCAACTACCAGAATTTCACTTTCAGACAAGATGAATACTTTAATTCTAGATTTTAGATTCTCTTTCTAAAATTCTAACTTCCTATGTCATTCTGTAACTGCAGGTCCACCCATACACAGTCTAGCTTTAGAGAAAATGACAATAAAGAGAAAATGCAACCACCGAGGGTCACTTCAGACAGCAGGAAATAAGAAGTAAAACTAATGATGACATGAGATTGTGAGGCAGAACTGTTCAGAATTCAATCAAGTATGTCACATTCTACAGGGAAGGGGGCTAAGCAGCCAGATGGGAAAGGTTTGCATTTAGAACGGATTCACTGAAGATCAAAGAAATGCACATGTCAGCATCCTACTACCCTCATTATTCCCCACCATTTGATTAGAAAGCTCCTACCTCACTATGAGACAGATGAAGCAATGCTATGATGTCAGTATGCATCAGGTGTAAGTAGTGGCTAATTAGCTATATATGCAGGAAATAGACTTTAATGACCACACTGCTTTGGGCTATAACATCAGAAGCTTTCTCTTTTATATCTATATTTTTATTTACATTTCTGTCTGTCTGTCTGTCTCTGTCTCTCTCTCTCTCTCTCTCTCACACACACACACACACACACACACACACACACACACACACACACACACACCCCAAAACTTACGCACTTACTCATGGCCAGCAACCTTTCTCCACTGAGGGCCAGGCCACATTTGAGGCCTTGTGGAACATAATCTTCATTGAAACTATTCAATCTGTACTTCAGAACAAAAGTAGTGCACAGATGAGCAAGTGTGGATTTGTTCCAATAAAATTTTCTTCATAAAAGCAGACACCAGCAGTACCATTTGCCGTGCTCTATACTAAGCCCCCTGAGGTTTGTCAACACTAGACGGGTCTATGGAGAAAGGGCCTCTGTTTTCCACACTGTGTTTGCTGAGTTTCTTTCTGCTACCCCTGCTCCCTTCCAACACCTTTACTATCAACTTTAGAATCTAAAGCCTCTGCACTCTCAGCATCTTCTAGCCTGGCCAGCTCAGCTGATATGCAGTTTCTACACCTAAGCTTGATAGCCCCTTCCACAGAAGTGGCTGCCTTAGAGATCTGCACTAGCTCAGCCCAAGCCCATCAATTCAGACGGGCTCAAGTAGTGCTGTCCTCCTGACCTTCATATCCCTGAATTATATCCTAGTACTCCATATGTCATCATTGTCATTTATGCACCGGCAATGCATAAGCATGCACTGGCAGCCCATTTATGGGGGTATCCTGGGCAGTCCTAGATGGTTGTGTTATTGTCATACCTAAGGCCCCACAATCTTCTTTTATGATGTCCACCCAGCGTTTTTTGGGCCTTCCTCTTCACCTTATTTTGTGCATTCCTCCAATCAGTGCTATCTTCAGGTATCTGCATTCATTCATTTTCATAACATGGCCAAAGTATCTCAAGCTCAGTTGCCATATCCTGTAGTTTACTTCCTTCCATAGATGGAGATGTTTCTTAATGTCATTGCTGCTCAACCTATCTTTTCGTGTGATGTCTAGAATCCTCCTGAGACAGGCCATCTCAAACGTATTCAGCTGCTCTTCTGAGCAGTGTTTCATTGTCCAGGTTTTAGAATTGTAAAGAAAGCAGCTCAAGACAAATGCCTCATATACTTGTAATTCTGTTGTTGTCATTATACCTCTTGCTGACCAAACCTTTCCTAGTGCCTGGAATGCAGCCCTAACTACTCCTATTGAACTGATGTTTCTTCCCAGACAAAGTTGACTGTTTGCTTGAGGTTCTGATTCTTTATTACAGTGTTAAAATCTTAGTGTGCCCTTCCCATAGGTTATAGCTCAGTCTTCTTGATGTTCACTTTCATACAAAGGTTTTCACTGACTTCCACCACTCTATTGACCATGGCCTGCAGCCTATTTGGACTTTCAGCAAGAAGTGCTGAAAATAAAGCAAAGATGGAGACAATACTTTGACACCCTATACAATGACCTTCGGCAGCCACTCAAACACAAGAAACGATAAGTAAATATTAAATATTGACAGGATCAAGATAGAGGAAGCTATCAAGAGAACAAAACACAGAATGGTCCAAGGAGTGGATGACATCAGAGTGGAGAAGCTGGAGGCAGCTACAATAGGCTCAGGGGCTGAGGTACTTCTCAGACTCTTCAGAGAGATATGGGAACATGAAGTGATTCCCACAGAATGGAAGCACTCAGTCATAATTCCCATAAACAAGAAGGACAATCTTTATTGCTCAAATTACAAGGGCGTTAAGTTTGTTGTGCCATAGCAGCAAGCTCTTCTCCTCCATTATTCTGCAAAGGATCAAGGTCAGAACAGAAGAAATCCTAGCAGAGGCCCAGTGCAGATTCAGAGCTAACAGGAGCACAATTGATCAGATCTTCACTTTGAGGCAACTGGCAGAAAAATATGAAGAATTTGGAAAAGACTTAAATGTCTGTTACATTGACTTCAAGAAGGCATTTGATAGCATTTGGAGGAAAGAACTTTGGAAAACAATGAGGTTCTGCAGGTACCCAGAGAAAATTATAAGGATACTAGATAATGCCTATAAAGATACATTTGCATCAGTCACAGTCTGTGGAGAACTAAGTGATCAGTTTAAGACAATAGTAGGAGTGTTGCAGGGATGTGTCCTCTCACCACTCCTCTTTAATACAGTCCTGGAATTAATAACAGCAACAGCCCTGGAGGACGAGGAGATAGGCCTGCAGACAGGTAGTGTGTAGATCAATTAACGTGCAGTTCACCAACGATACAGTACTCCATATGCTTTCCCCAAACTTCTAAACTATTAACAGTATGTCCAACTCTTTAACACTTTCTCACCTTACCTAACCTATAAATGGAAATGCTGTTTTTACTGTACTGGTATTCTCTTACCGATTACAAGGCTTTCTTTACACATTTTATTCTAGAGGGGGAAAAAGGTAAACAGTTTGCCAAACTAAGACACTCTGGCCTTTTCACTGGGAAGTCTAATGCTACACTAAGGCCAAATTCAAATAGCACTGAAATTAAGAAAACAAGAAGTGCACTCAGTGTAGACAAACAGAAGAAATTCTTTGTCACTCTGTGATGCCAAACATCTGGGAAAGCTCTTGTCAGTCTTGTCACTGTCTCTTCCCAAATTGAAAATATCTCCAAAGAAGGCTGCTTCTGCTTGGCTAACAACACTGTAAAAGGCAACTTGTTCCTGGCTTACAATGGCTTCATTCTACAACATGATAAAACAAGGCTGTATTCTCAACAAGCAACCCAGACACCTGTCAATACCGCAGAGACACCCTGGAACCCTTCTAGCTCCTTAAAGGAGCCTGCATGACCAGAAGTGCTAGTATACAGAATGATCTCTTCATCTGTAATTGCAATACTCTGCTGAAAACAAAAATCACACGAATTGCCAAAGCCTCAGTGCCTTTGAAACTCAACAGGAATAAGAGGATGCACCCTGAACCACTGCACAGGAGCACTGTTAAGACTGAGATGTGGGGGAAAGAGAAGCCTTAAAATAGCAGTGCCACACAGACTCTATATCTCTGTCTCTGAGGTGATCTGTGAGATGAGGAAGCATTAATGGCATTATTAAAGAGATGTCTTGCACCCTTTGTGACTGATACTCACTGAATCAGAAGCTCGCTAGCTTCATTAGAAGATTCCTGTCTACATTCCCCAGTGCTTTTTGATGTGAATGCTGGAGATTTGAACTGAAGTCTTGCAGAGCAAGCTCTCTTACATACTCTCTCACACACTGAGTCATCTCCTTCCCAGACCCCACACGTTTCAACTGGGCTATGGAGGGCTACCACGAATCTGCAACCTGCTCAAAGTGGCAGTGTTAACACTTAACTTGCTAAACACTATAATATTAAGCTGGGGGCATCACCCCAACATTCTAACAGCCCTATATCCAAGAAATCTGGAATGACTGGAAGCCCCTGGCTTGGACTCCAACTTTCAGCCTGCCAAGCGCTGACCACTCCCCTAGGCTATTTAGGCTTGTGCTGGAAAGAACAACATGTAGTTTGGGTTTGTGTGTGTGCTCTCTCTGTCTTTTCCTTGCCATGCCCTCCTGGCCACCCGGGACAGCAGTCTATTAAACACAGGCATTTGATATGTTTTATTCTGGTCTGACTGGATTTCTTTGCACCGGCAGAGTGGCTCGTCTTAAGATTTTTCCTAACAAACACCAAGTCACACAAGAATTAAAATTTTGCTACTGGGTACACTAAAAGCTTAATCACCAACAGAACTGGAAGGGCTCAGTTATGACAGACTCTAGTGCCATCTGGGAGAACACAGAGCAGCTATCTGCTGGGGGGACACAATAAATATCTTGCTTGTCACACTACTATGAAAAACCAACATACCAAATGTCTTTCACATCTGCCCACTTCTTTACTGAAATACTTTGCTGCCTCAGTCTACATATGAGGTACTTGTCAGGTGTTCCAATCAGAGCCCTGGGACACCCAGTGCAACTGATGAATTTGATAACTTCATGGTAGGTTCTATTTCATTCAAGTCACCAAATAGTAAAACATTCTTCTATTTGGCCAAGACACAAATATAGTTTTGAAGTGCACACCAGTGTGTGTTACAAATGGTTTCTATGATTAGTCTTATCTGTAGAGACCAAAAAAGAAACCCTCAGATGCTTGGAACTTCTCCTCATTAAAGTGCAATGTAACACTGAAGGAGTTCATGCATAGAAAGGTGGGTCCCTCCTCCACATCAGCATTTGCCTCAGTGCATAGGTGAACTCAGAACACTGTACCAGAAAAGAAGGGATCACAGAAGAATCTGGGCCTCAAGTTAGCATTGCATTTTAAAGCAATTCCTCAACAGAGCACTTCAAACAGGATTTTTTTTTTTCTGGTTCTTGATGCCCCTTCCCAAAGTATGGGAACTAGTTATATCTGTGACTCTGTAGGATCAACGAAAACCCTGCTTCAATGATTAATGTAGAAAATGAATGACAAAGACTCCTATCAACTCCACACATGCACAAATACATTCGCACCCTCTCCACATGCCTATACACAGGCATGCATCTGTTGCATGAACACTACACCCTTACACACACACAAAAAAAGTTACAAAGCAATCAAGTACAGTGTACAAACCTCGAATCTCAGCATCATGGAAGTTTAGGGAGGAGGATCAAGAGTTCAAGGTTAGCGAGATTACATAGTAGTCAGAACTGTGCATCACCTAAAAAAGGAGTTCTAAAAAATCCCTCCACAATAATGCTGTACTGCATCTACCCATGAGCATTGTGCTCCGTAACTTACAGCAGACATTCCTTCTCCTGTTACTCTTCTTGTGAGCTCTCATCTTCTTCACACTGCTATAAGCAAGTACTGCTGGTCACTCAAACCTCACCACTGGCTTTCTTCAGTAGCACTGACTCACTTTGGGTGCTATGGTTTGAATGATAATAGTCCCCAGAAGGCTCACAGATTTGAATGCTTGGTCACTAGGGAATGACATTGTTTGAAAGGATTAGGAAGTATAAGGCCTTGTTGGAGGAAGTGTGTCACTGGAGGAAGGCTCTGAGGTTTTTCAAAAGACCAAAACAGGCCCAGTGGCTCTCTCTTTCTGCTGCCTGGGGATCAAAATGTAGAATTCTCAGCTGCTTCTCCAGTAATGTCCGTATGCTTTCCCCCAAGCTCCCTGACACAGCCATAATGGACCAAACCTCTCAAACTGTAAACAAGCCCCAATTAAATAAATGCTTTCTTTTATAAGCGTTCTCATCACAGCACTAGAAAACTGACTAAGACAGGCAACTTGTATAAATTAATACCTATGGTTCATCGAAAAACCACATTTAATATCTACTTCAAATGGCTGTATTAATAGCATAAACTCACCAATCTCCTAGTGAGGAGTTGTTATAAATGGCACGATGAAATCCCTAGTCTTAAACATGCAGGAGTATTCCTAGGATTACTTGCTTAGACTGGAATCCCTAGGTCAAAGAATATGAACAAATTTAAACATCTGCTTTCCAATCGGGTTGGATCATTTTAGGAGATAGAAAAAATTTTGAGATTCAACTTTGTTATCTCACACAGTTCCAATGCAATAATCTCAGGCCTATCCAAGGTTTGGGATTACCCAAGTGGGCAGCCTTGTCACTAGTTGGCATTGTTAGTTTTGCAGTGACACAGCACGGGCCTCTTGCACACACCATAGCTGCCAATGCCCAGGACACCAGTTCCACAGCCAGTCTAACAGCAGATCTTCTTCAGTGCTAAAGAACATATGAGAGGCTGAATGAAACCCTAGACACTGTACGGTTTCTATTTTGCTCCTGTAATGTAACATGTGGGCCTGCCCAGTTCCCACAGCCGGTAAATCCCAAAGAAAATACAGAGAAGTCTATATTAATGATAAAACCGATTGGCCCATTAGCTCAGGCTTTGTATTAGCTCTTATAACTTATATTAACCCATTATTCTTATCTATGTTAGCCACATGGCTCAGTACCTTTCTTGGTGGGGCAGGTCACATCCTGCTTCTTCCGTGTCTGGACAGGACTGGGGAAGAGCTTCCCTCTTCCCAGAATACTCCTGTTCTCATTGCAACGCCTCTAATTCCTGTCTGGTTGTCCCACCTATACTTTCTGCCTGGCTACTGGCCAATCAGTGTTTATGTAAAACATAATTGACAGAATACAGATAATTCTCCCACACCACTGTAAGTCATGTTTTATATGTTTATTTTCCTAGCGGGTACAAATACAAAATAATGTGAATTAGAGGTCACCTAAACTCACACCTGAAAAGGCAAATGAACTCTCAGCAAAGGATATAAAAGCATCCATCATTGTGAGAGCCTGAATATTGTATGTTTTCCCAGGCCTGCCTTGGCACTTTTTAGGACACATCTGTATAGTTTCCAGTTTTACTCCTGCAAGATTAACAAAACTAGGCATTACCCATAACATGTGACTGCTGAGTAACCCTGAGCAAATACTTAGTAATGCCATATATGTCTATCTCCCTGAGAAGATTCTATAAGCAGCAATGAGAAAAGAGAGAGAAAGCATTCTGTGAGCCACAGTGATGTGGGAGAGTGCCCTCTGTATGCTGTGAATACCACTGGTCAATAAAGAAACTGCCTTGGCCTGTTGATAGGACAAAACTTAGGTAAGCGGGGAAAACTAAACAAAATGCTGGAAGAAAGGAGGCAGAGTTAGAAAAAGCCATGTAACCCTGCTGGAGACAGATGCCAAAACTTTACCTGGTAAGCCACAGCCATGTGGCAATACACAGATTAATAGAAATGGGTTAAATTAATATGTAAGAGTTAGCCAATAAGAAGCTAGAGCTAATTGGCCAAGCAGTGATTTAATTAATACAGTATCTGTGTGGTTATTTTGGGGTTGAGCTGCTGAGCAGCCGGGAACAAACAAGAGGTCTCCCTACAACAAACTGGTACCCTCATGGCCAACTAAAATCCACGTAAAATCTAAGAAAGCTTGGAAAGGAACTCTAGACACTAAAAAACAAAGTTTAGCTGCATTTTTTCCCCCGATGGGCTCTGCTTGCTGGCAGTGTGCCATAACTCCTTTAAGATAGGTTTTCCTGACTTAGTGGTAGCAGAAAAAAAAGCTGCACTGTTTTGAAATGCTGGTTTCTGGGCTATGCTGCCAGCGCAACCTCTGGCTCTTTTAGGAGGCCAAGCATTTAAATGGGGTTTGTGAGCAGAGTGCTACAATTTATTTAATGGCAACATAGACCTGCTGTGTGCCTGAAAATGGGGCTGTGAGCATGGCTCTCAGAGCATCAGAGTGAAAGTAGTGACTGGGAAGAGTTTCCGTATGAAGCCGGAAAGCAACCTTTCTGGCAGACAGCGGCAGCCCAGCAATGTGACAGCACAGGCAGCCTTTGATCTTCTGCCCTTATTACAGACGAGGAAATTAGCTGAACATATCCATCCTGTTCCATTTCCATAAAGAAGGGAGCAAGCCAGACGCTATCTGAAGGACTCCCCCCTAATGATCTATTATGTGATTTCCACTAAGTGAAGAATACGTGAACTCTGGTTCACTGTAGCCTTATTGGAGCTCAGAAAAAGCAAGTTTCATACTGTGGCTATGGAAGAATTCTGCTGTTTTTAATAATTTACCTAAGCAGTAATAAGGTAGACCAAAGTTCTTGCTGCTCTCAGGTCCCCAGAAAAATACTCAGTTATATAAACCAAACTGCTATTTGCCACCATTCAACAAAACAGGTGTGTGTGTTCAAATAAATTGTCAACTATAGTACACTAAAATAACATGCTGCTTATAACAGTATTTCCGTGCACATCTCCCCACACAAAGCTCCTTCCAGAAGAGAAAATGACTACCAACAAAAGCTAAGCCAACCAAGGAGAGCTGGTTATTGCATAAGTGAAGAAAAGCATACAAAACACTCTCAAGGTATAATTCAACTGATTCAGTAATTTCAAAAATAAAGTCTCTTAGAAAGGCCCTTACTCTACCTAAACAATATTTGTTTCTTTTTGTTTGTTTGTTTATGAGACAGCATCTCACTGTGTAGCTCTATGTGGATGACCTGAAACTCCCAATGTAGACTAGGCTGGCCATGAATTCACAGAGATCCCCTAACCTCTGTCTCCTGAGTGCTGGGATTAAAAGCAAGATATACCACCATTTATATTTTAAAGAAAGAATAAGCAAGAAGTGTACAGTTGAGAGAGATATCACTTATGTTGATATCTAAAAAGACTTTCTGTTGTTTGGCTTGACTGCAGGGGTACTGGGATCCAGCCAATAGCCCCTAGGGCACTAAGCACTTACCTAAGAGCTAACCCACCAGCTCCAAACCACTATTCTTGAATGGCAAAGTTCTCTCCTATCACCTAGCTCTTAAGGGTAAAAGGTAAATTGATAAATTCTGACAACCCCCCCCCCCAAGAATGATGCTTGAAAGAATCTTCTCTTCTTGACCCCATCAATTTATCCACCACAACTGACTAATAATATACACAGATACACTTTTTTTAAGTTAGTAAGAGATTTTTTTAGTTCTTATTTCTACCATTTTTTGATGTTTTGTGTCACGTATCATGCTACTTCCACTTAACTCTGATAAAAGCCTATAACTGAAGAAGTGCCACACGACAAGGGCCATGAGGTCAGAGGTTACAGAGCTTTTAGTCAAGTATGATCAAGCCAGTACGCAACATTTAACTACAAACTCAATATTTGCCTCAAAGACCACAAATGTCTAGATAAAATTGAAGCTGAGGACCTGTTGGATAGCTAAGTGGGTAAGGGAACCAACCACCAAGCCTGACACCTGAGTTTAATCCTACATGAAACCTACATGGAGGAGAGAACTGACTCCTACAAGTTGTCCTCTGATCCCCCACACACGTGCACACACGTGAGGAAACACAGACATATACAAACACACACATGCATGCGCACACACACATGTATGTACATATGCACAACCCTTCCTCACATGCCAGTGGCCATGTAGCAATTGAAGTTCTAGCCTACCAGAAAGTGAATTCCTAATGGTTAAATCTCAGATAGACAAGGCCACAAGACTCCAGACTCCAGAATGTCTTTTCTTCTGCTGTGCCAGTCACTGCCATCTTTCTCTGGTATCTGGCATGGCGTGAATGGGTGTGGGGAGATCCCCACTGCCTATAATGTAGTGTTTTTACCTCATAGAAAACATCCTACTGAGCATTTTTACCTATGGATTATTATGAAGATGATTTCTTCCTAAGCTGTACTGTCTAATTGGTAATAATAATAATGTTAGTTCAAACTGAGTTTTGATGATTAAAAATAAATTCAAGGAAATGTTAGACCGCTAGGGCCTATGTGTTTCACCTAAGGAGCTGCACAGATTAAGAATGTTCAGGGTAATGATTAAGAAAAACATTGAGTCCCAGTAGTTCAGCTAGGTTAAATTCTTTTAATCTTAATGTTGGAAGACGTGTTCACAGGTTTTGGAGCACAACAATCATAGCTAAAACAAAACTTTGAAAATAACTTAAAGTTAGACTGCGATGTTTTTGTCAAATAGTTTTGAGGTGAAAAACCCAAGAGGATAATTTAAAGTTTTAGAAAGGCACATAGTTGAATGAGGAACTCATTAAGGTCAGGGAACAAGAACAAAGCAGCCGAATTATCATTAGCTGATGTGCCTTTCTTGCTAGGACTGATTGATGACCAAAGATGGTGATTAATTTCTTGTAACCATTTCTGCCCTCAATCTCCTGATATAAAAAAACTATTGATGAGTGGGTATGTATTCTAAAGATTTAAAGTAGAGCTGACTGTTTGTCATGTATAACAATTTAGATTTGTGATTCCTTTAAGATTATGTTTCAAGAAAAGTAGTAAAGTGATTGGTCCTTTCTTTGTAACCGCAAAATTCAGCCTGCCATTTAAAAAAAATTATACTGCTTGCTTACACTGTTAATCTAATAACAAGTTGTATATGAAAGTACATGGGTTCTTGGAGATAATCTGTTTTACACCTGTAATATATAAAATGTTTAATGTAAGGGATATGGAAAATGTGCTGTTTCTTACTTGTATTAATTGCAATCATTCACTTGAAAAACAAAATGTAACCACATTGTAATTTCTATATTGCTTGAAAAGTTTGGCTGGGGTGTATAAGCTGTAGAGGAAAAATAGAGGAAACAAACGGAGAAGGAAAACAGAGTGGGGGGAAGGAGGGAGAGAGAGTTAGAAGGAAAGCATCAAGATTGGAGTTAGGAGGAAAACATTAAGAGAGGAGAAGGAAAACATCAAAAGACAAAAGGAACATTTCTGGATAGGTAAGAGAACACATAATGGAGAATATGGAAGACGAATAAAGAAGGAAATTATCAGGAAGAATGCATCCTTTCTCCAACCCATTTTGTAAAAATACAAAATTGCTTAAATAGGCTCTGAGGCAGAAATGATTGTTGATTTTGGAGACGGGGTCTCATGTAGCCCACAGTGGCCTCAGACTTCTGACCCTCCTGCATCAACCTAGAATTATAGGCATGAGCCACCATGCCAGTTAATGTACTGCTGGGGATGGAACCCAGGGCTTCCTGAATGCTATCTACTGAGCTACATTCCCAGGGCTTAGGCAGGTTTTCTGAGTTTCCACCTAGACATCCCCACCACTTCCTTACTCACAACCCTATGACCCAAGGCAGTTACTTATCTTCTCTATTATTTTGGCTCTCTATCTGCAAAATGGGAACAACATGGGTGCTCATATCACATAACTGCCATGTATACTAGCTGAGAAAACATTCACTGGATCTGGGGCAAAAAGCACTTTCCTATTCTCGTTCAGGAGACCTTGGGGAGTCCATTCACAGCACTTGCAAAATAAAACAAAAACCCCACACCACTGGAGACTGAGAACAATGCTTGACCTACAGAAGTAACTGCCTGTGTGGACTGTGAGGAAAAATATCAGGAGAGAACGCTGTGCTATGATTCAGACTCAACAGGCCTGGTTCTATGTACTTGGGAAGAATGGAAAACTAACAGGATAGGCTGTTAAAATGGGCATCCCAAAGGAGAGCAGTGGATGGCTTGGGGAAGGCTCCTGGTTCACAGATTCTAGGTGAGAGAATGTCAGACAAAAAGACAAAAGATGATCAGGACATTTTTGAAAAAATACCAATGGACCAACAGAAACCACCACTTCTTCTAAATGCAAGTGGATGCAAAGGAACTCACTGGGCTCTGAACAGAGAAGTAAGGATGGCTGACCAGCAGTGCTCTCCAAGTTTTGAGCAATACAATGTTGAGTAGCCAGGGGCAGTTAAGCCAGAATCATGTATAACACAGGATGCTGAGGTTCACTGAGCTGGTACAAAACATCCATGTTTGTTAAGTATAACACTGCTTTTGACCCACCTGACAGTATGGAGAAGTGAGAGAAGGTATGAGAGAGATCATGAAACACAAGCCATGGAATGGCAGCTGTTCTTCCTCGTGTGCTGCAATCCCCAGGCCTCAGGTGGTTCCTCACCCTGGACCTAAGAGTTAGCCTCAGAGAAGAGTAGCACTGCCTTCAGTCAGAAAGGGTTTGTTATTAAGAAATAAATGGAAACATGCAAATTTACACTCCAAACATGACTCTATCAGACTTGCTACAAATGGCACTTTCACCTCAGCCAAACAGTTCAAGTAAAAATTTCAAGTAAGAATTCAAACTTGTTTTCATTAAGTCTTCGAGCTTGCAGTTGGAAATGAGTCTCCATTCACATTTCACTTAGGTTTAACAGGCAAAACTGCTAAGTAAAGCATCTGTGTATGTCTTAAACACAAGAAAAACAAAGCAAAACACTAGAAAAGTTCCTTCTCTGACTTTTTAGAAGAGCTTGTCATTTTCTAATAAGACTGAAGGGGGGGGTTGAGAGCCTCCCAGGGAAGAAGCTGATCCTCAGCTTCCCACTCTGCCAACTACCTGCATCACAAGTGGGACTTATCAAAACCTATTTTTAGTTCTCATATTGAAGATACACAAGAGGACTGATAGTCACCAAAACGCTATATACACCAAGTCAGCGGTACAAAAAGTTCATGGCAGCCTCCAAGGCTTCAAGAAACAAAGAGAACCATAGAAAAGGATGGAGTAGGCCCAGGAACACTCTGTTTCTACAGCCCGGCATCCCTGTGTGCACTTAAGCACCCAGCACTGGGACTTTATAAACACTCTGCTTGCCAAACACAGAGAGGGAATCGCCTGGCATTACTGCTTGCTCTTAGGGAAAAATGAGATGAGAAACGTGATGTAGTCGTCTACAGGAAATGAAATAGCTTCAGTAAAACCTTCTGTAATTTATGTACAAAGTTAAATATTCCTTTTCTAATACTGAATATTTTTGTTAGGACTAATTAAAAGAATTTAAGATTCCAGGTGGCTTTCAATTTAGGGATAGCTGAAGATTTTCCTTGTCATCCACTCCTTATCTGAAAACCCAAAGGCACTGGTGTGCACCATAACCACACTGTCAATGAGTTCCTCAGCAGCCTGCCTTCCTGCCAGGACTCTCCTGCTACCTCAATTCTGGACTAACAGATCTACTAGTCATATGACATTCACCATTCCTCTGTTCACAGGACAAGGTCTGAATTACTCAGCAGACACTCGGCTTGCTTCTCACCTACTTATCCACCAAGAATTTCAAAATCATAGCACAGCACATGGACTATGACACTAACCCTAGGCATGTGGCAGGAAGCACCCTCAGCAGCCCTCTTCTGCAGAGGAAGAAACAGACAACATCAACTGCCTGTACTCAGTAAGCAAGCAAAGGCTTCAGATTCCAGAGGCCCCACCTCCAGTGTGCTTGCCCTCTGGGTTACTGTGGCAGTCTAGTCTCACTTATCCCTTATCACTGGCTTCTATGGGACTGTGGCCACTAACATGAACACACAGTGAACACTTTGCAAAGTTACCTGTTAGTTCTCTGAGTTTTGAAACAAACGCCTTTACCAATTATTTAAAATTCAGATTTAATAGTCACAGACTGACATAGCCAAATGGAGTTTAAGCAAAATCCACCAGAGGAATCTTGAGTTTAATTCTACCCTTAGCACTTGGTTCTCAGAACTTGACATGAAAACTGGCTGACAACTTCTTGGCATCAAATAATAATAAACTCCATCTTGGACACTTCTGTTTCTCCTGTCCAAAGAGTTATGTGGAACAAAGAGCTTACCTTGGCTGATGTAAGTAAACAAGCCAAAAGGACTCCTCAGTTTCTGCACTGTTCCTTTCCCAACTGCAAACCTAGTACCGGAACATTCTGAATGGGTATGACTGGTAGGACCCCTACCTAGGCCACAAAAAGGTTTCCCTTTCCTTAACTTCCTGCCACAAAGGTTCACAAGTACTGATACACAAGAGTGTATCCATAGCTCTGATGTCAACTCAGCCTGCAAAGACACTAAAGCTCAGTGGTTGTAGTTCTTTGCATTAAAAATCACACTTTATATTTTAAGAGCCACAGCCTAGAGCTTCTAAAAGAGACATTCACCAAAGGCCATGGGCTTAGAGACTTTTAAGTTGACTGGAAATGGTATTAACTGAATGTCATACAGCAGCTTGCGGTAAACTTTTTAGAAACAGCTGTTGAGCTAAGAGAAAAGATTGCTGGAGAGGTGAACTATTCCTAGTAGCTTCCTCTTCACTGGCCCAGAGACAAGATAAGAGAGACTCACACAGCATGGAGTGAGAAGGACAATTCTTGCTTGGTGCACAGTGGTCAGCCACGATAACTGGCTGCTTCATTATTAGTAAACATGAGAGTTTTAAAAATAAACCGACACAATTAAAGGATGGAAATCTGATTCCCTCAAATCTGTTAGAGGATCCCTGGGAGATCAACACCAAAGTGTTAGAGCACAGTCAAAAAGCCTGAACCGTTCATTATAAGGAACATCGATGGTAACTTTTGTTTTCCCAGATAACTTAGCAAGTGCTGAAGCCCATGTCCTGAGCCACAAGGCTTGCGGAGTCAACATCCTCTCACTTCCAGAGGCTCTGGTAGGCTAGAACACCTCTCTATTCCAACCCAGAGATGACTCTAGGATACATCATGACAGGACAGATCATACAGGATAGAGCTATCATGTTGCCCTTCATGGGCTTCCCTGCAGTTGCTTGCCCCTTTTCTAGGGGACTTAAGGCTGGTCAGATCACTGGGAAGCAGAAGCAACTGACTCACTTCTCAGAAAGGCAGTTAAGCAGGCCTCTGCCATCACTCTCTTGTAGAGGTGGCCCTGAAAAAGGCACCAAATGAAGAGGGCCATAGAACCTTCATTCAACTTTTAAGCAAGAAATAAGCTCTTGTTAACTCAAAAGCCAAGACTGTCAGCACTGGTGACTGGCTAACTCCTGGCGCAGGGCCAGGAGGGACTTCTTGCTGGACACAGGCTGTGCCTTTTCTCTCAGTTTCCTAGAATTTGTCCTACTGCTACCTATGTGGTGTTTATTTAGCTCCCAGTGATCTCTAGGGCAACAGGGTCATGGAGGCAGATAGCTCAGGGCCTTCACCTGTGCCCACCCATTCTAATTCACCTGCTCAAATCTGCCATGTTTGAAGCAAACGTAAGCTACTTGAGAGAGCATTATGTCTGACTGGCCAACAGGAAGGCTGAGGCCCACTATTTTAGTTATGAAAGATGAAGTTGGCCTACAATGCTGTACCTGTTCCCGTACGGGGTTCTGTAAAACACTGAGTGTTCTATCCTCCTTTCCCACTACATTAATACCTGACAGGTATAAAAACAAATCAGTAGATTCGCCACCTGGGCACTACTTCCCTCCTTGTCTAGGTCAAGAGATAATGAGGCAGGTCCAAACGAAAACTGAAGGACCCTCTTAGCTTCTCAGCTATTTTACCTTATCAGTCCAGGAAACCCAATGGGAGCAATTCTAACCATGTCCTTCTGGCTGAAAGCACCCCCTTTCCTTTGTAGGCTGTGTGATCTACCATTCCAATTGCACCTCTCCCTCCTGACTTTGAGGCAAAACTGCTACCCTCCCCCTCCCTGCAAGACAATGTGTTTTGCCAAATTCCAGGGTCTCTGATCTGTTCCTCACTTTGTGTAGCCTAGGCAGCAGCATTCGTTTTGGGCTGTGCTCCTCCTCTAGTCCCTTTAGCGTACGCATATTGTGGAGCTGCACACCCAGAGTTCAGTTCACATCACCCTGCAAAGAACTCTTCTGACAGAGACCTGAACTGCTCCTTTCTACCGAAGGAGCAGAAGGCAGGCTGCCAATTCTTAGGATTACAAATCCAGGGTGGGATATTCTGATGCAGGCCCAGGCAACTTTCCTCCCTCCTGGCATTTATAGCTAGAGGCAACCACCATGTGTCAACTTGTGACTTGTTTCTAAGTCAAAATGGCATGTGTGCCACTGTACTGATAGCCAACACACTCTCCATGGGCTCAGATGAAATAAGCACAGCACCAAAGGCAGTCAAAAGCAGCAGCAACTACAGCCCTCCAGCAACACGTAAGCACTAGGTCCTTCTGACCACAAGTTCTGTGAGATATTAAGAAAACACGAGCTTCTACAAACCCAGAAGCTAAGCATGTCACCATACAACAGAGATGTTTTCCACTTTGCTTTAGCTTCCAATGACTTGAAAAGTTCCTTGAGGTGGGGAGATGGCTCAGTAAAGTGGCTGCTGGGCAACTATGACAAGCTGAATTTGATTCTCCGAACCCCTGCAAAAAGCCCAGCACACGAGTGCTGGGAAGGTACAGACAGGTAGATCCCTGAAGCTTTCTGTCCAGTTATCCTAGCATAATTAGTGAGTCTAATGAGAGACCTGTCTCAAAAACAAAGTCAACCTCTGTTACACATCCATCCAAACACATTCTGTTCAAGCTGAGTGAACACCCAAAACTTTTTTAAAGAAAAAAATTAAGAGCACTGCTTTATGGCTTTCTTTTATTCTGCCATCTATAAAGCCTTCATGACACTGCAGGTCCATAGTCCAGTTACAATCTTGGGCTATCTTTAACCCTGCCTAAATA
Organism: Ondatra zibethicus; assembly: GCA_004026605.1. NCBI lineage: Eukaryota > Metazoa > Chordata > Mammalia > Rodentia > Cricetidae > Ondatra > Ondatra zibethicus. The sequence continues at coordinate 62,216 of PVIU01003765.1, read as the reverse complement.
GTTATTACTATCCCATACTTCACCTTACGATCAAACCCCTGCCAAACCTAACACCCTGGGACTAATAGACAAAGCCTGGAACCAGCATCCCCAAAACCTACTTTCTCTCAATCAAAGGGCTAATGTTGTCAGCTAGCATCTATGTCATACAGCAGAGTTACACCCATTTTTGTGTTTTTTGTTTTTCTGCAGAATAAACATCATCTTTTATTCCTTTGTGGTGAGAGCTGCTTGTTTCCTCAACACTATCATAATTTCTTCAAACAATCCCTGAGCCCTTAGGACTTTTGTCCTGCCTCCTCTATGTATTGCCCATACATGTGTTCCATGTATTTTTTATATTGAACAATATAAACTCTGGCTCTTAATTTTGTATAGTGCAGATTTGAGAGGTATGTTTTCTATCTGAGTCCTTCAAGGAATCACTTCACAAGTGCGTCAAGGTCAGAATACTCTAGCAAAACATCAAGGACAATCTGTCCAGGTTAAGGGTGGCAGCATCAGTCAGGAACCACCCAACACCGTTCCTATTTCCAACCAACTTCATAACTGCTCTAAAAAGTGCTATCATTCCCAAGTCCAGTACTATTAGACATCAGCAGACTCTTCAGATCAGCCAGACTGATGTCACCTGGAGCTCTGTAGAAATATAAATGTGTGCACCATATTTCTCAGAAAGAGAATTCAGGGATTCTGACAGAGCCCCAGATGGAGAGGCAAAGCTCCAGAACATTTTACAGCTCTCCTTTCTGATAATCCTCTCAAAACTGAGTATTATTTTACCCTTAGACTCTCTTCTATAGAAATGACACCAGCTTTCAGGAAGTCCAAGTTTCCAGACTGCTGACACAGAAGCAGCCCACAAGGCTCCCAGCTGTCTGTCCTCTTGTCTTATCTTGTGACATTTCTTCCCCATTTGTAATGGTTTGAATATAAACTGACTCCCCCATGCTCATGCATTTGAAGTTGTTGTCTCCTGCTGGCAGCACTGATTTAGGAACTATTTAGACAAAAAGCATAGTTGGCTGATATTTAGATTTAGAGAGCAGGGTTACACATTATTAGCATGTGGTTGTAGGCTGGGCTCAAGTTCCTGTAGCCAAAGCTGCCAGCAACCCAGGCATTCTCCGGTAACCATGTCTCTTCCATCATGTTGGTCTGTAACCTCTCAAACCTAGCTAAAATAAACCATTATTCCCTGAAGTTGCTTCTTTCAGGGACTTGCTCAGTGTGAGAAATGCCACCCACCCCAAATCAAAGGTACTTAGCCCAACAAGGGCCCCATTCCCTGAAGCTCCTCCACCTTGTAACATGTCGGTCTACCCAAGCCCTAAACACCCCTGAACTCTACCACACCCTTTCCCCGACTTCACACCTATTAACCAGTAGCATAGGACTGTGAAATCAGGTACCTACTGGTGGGATGAGACACAGTCATCAGCTGTGTCAGGGATCATGCATGTTCTTAACTCACTAACCTTATTACAAAAAGAGATTGCCTTGCTGCGTTACTTTGGTTTTGTCTGTGTTTCCTTGTGCAACACCATTATTCTTTACCAACAACAGGATAGAAGAAACAAATACACCACCATTGACAGTTTCTCATTTTGTCTGTAGTATTTCTGTGATCATGTGTTCTTTCTCTTAGCATCTAGAACAGAGGAATTTTAAGAGCAGCTTTTCCCCATCTGGGTTCCAGCTAACTGAAGAAGGTGCAGAATGGCTAATGGATGTCTGAGTGGCCACCTGTACATGGCTCCATCTGGACCTGTTCTCTAGCCAGTGGTTCTCATACAGCCCTCCAGCTCCCTCCTCCTAAAGGACAGGACAGGGAGGAGATTCCTTCCTTTGCTGTTCTGTACTATTTCCAATGTGTAAAAGTCACAGATTTCCTTTACACACCTGGGCAAGATAGTATAATTACATTCTTTTAACTTCTATTTTAAAGTGGTTTCTTCAACCTTTTTCCTATACTGTCTTTTTTAACTTAAGAATCGTATAAAAATCATTTGCAACTTCAGTAATTCAAAAAAATTTAGAATTACATTTTTCTGTTCCCAAGCTCTGTTCCTCAACTTCTTGTTTTCCAGCTTTCTGCAGCTTCTTACACTGACTTGGACTACCTATCTTGTGGCCTGTACCCTGTGTGTGGCTGCTTCCTCATGTAACCAGATAAAACCTGCGGTGTCACCAGGCTGGCAACAATGGCTGGTGCCTACACATTCAAATGCAATACAAGAGTTGGAAAATACAGTGAATGCCTTCACACCTACTTCTGGAAATATAGGCCTACCAGTTTCAGACGTGGGACCAGGCATAAAGCGCACAAGGAGCAGTGTCCCAGAATTCAAATGGGAGCCTCAGCAGACACTGACCGCTGGGCTGACCGCTGGAGGTGTGAGAGCTGCTGGCAGCACACAGCCTTCTTCAAGAAGTGTGTTCTTTTTCTTAACAAGAAGCTTTACACTTGGCAAAACTGGTCTGTGTACTCACCTCTGAGTCTGGGTTAAGATAAAAGACTAATTATTTGTTTGTGATATACTTCAAAAGTGGGAAGCAAGAAGCCAAAAAAGTTGTATATGCCTTTAATCCTAGCATTTGGAAAGCAAAGACGGGCAGAGAAACCTAGCCAGAGTTGCAGGATAGTCAGGGCTACACAGTGAGACCTTGTCCAAAATAGACGGAGGGAGAAAAGGGACAAGAATTAAGCTTCTGCTCATTCCATCATCATCTTCAATAAAGCTACAAGGGCTTTAAGTCTCTCTTCAAGAGAACAAATTCCCTCAAGTTTGTCTTAGTTACTTTTCTCTTGCTGTGAGGAGACAATCTACTTGGTAGCTCCAGGCCCAACAGGCCCTGTATCAAAACAAGCAAACAAACAAAAAGGTGGGACAATTGAAATGGCTAAAGTCAGTGTTTTAAGTAACTATGTTTAAGAGATCTATAAAACAAAAGCCTCTAACCTATAAGCCCCACTTGCCCAAGGACTTCCTGGAATGCTGGAGGCTTTGTTCATATAGAAAACAAGCCATATGTCCTCATTTCTGTAAATAAGCTTGGGTGCCCCAACTGTACAGGATGTGCTTCATCAGACACAGGCAGGAAGTTTGTAGTCTTATGGGTTTTGCCTTTATAAGTCTCTGACTAATGTAATTCGTGGCCATACTCTGAGAATCCTGGTATGGACCTGACCAGTGTCCATAGTCCTGGCCAGTATTCAATAGAGTTTGCTTCAAAAGTGACTCAAAAATTGTGGTAGTGGTCTTATTCTTACTCAACAGGATTAACATAGTGTCTGCAGAATAATACCATGTCGTTCTCTGTCTTCCACACAATCTCATCTCAAACACAGCTGTCCATATACAAAAACATTACCTATTTCTAGTAATGGAAGACATAAATAATCAGATTAGTACCATTCCAATCTGAGTAGAACAACTGTGTCACACAGCTGTTCTCTATCATGCAATCAAACTGTGTACATGTGGGTTCTTAGAGGTGACTATTCTTAACTGAAGCTGTGCCTGAAAGGCAGTCATCTGGTTAATGCCAAAAACTTCCTGAGAATGTGGGTGTGGACCTAGGTCTCTGGACACAAGGCAAGGCCTCAAGACTACAGAGGAACACATATTAAGGAAAGTGCCCCAACTCCTAAACTCAAAGCCCTTCAGCTGTGTGCTTGAGATGAGGACAAGTACTAAAATAAAAGAATTGGCACAGAGGAAATAAGGAGTTATGTGGGATGTCCTTCTGTGCGCTGTGAGTATGTGTTGCTTTTACTGGTTTGGCCTAAGGTAGGGTAGGATATAGGTATATAAGGTAGGGTAGGATATAGGTATATAAGGTAGGGTAGGATATAAGTATATAAGGTAGGGTAGGATATAGGTATATAAGGTAGGGTAGGATATAGGTATATAAGGTAGGGTAGGATATAAGTATATAAGGTAGGGTAGGATATAGGTATATAAGGTAGGATAGGATATAAGTCGGCGGGAAATCCAAGCAGAGATAGAGAGAGAAAGAAGGCAGAGCCGAGAGAATATGCTAGCAGCCGCCAGGAAGCAAGACACGTAGAAAATGAGGTAATGTCAGTCCTATGGCCATACAAAGATTAATAGAAATGGGTTAATTTAAATGTAAGCGATAGCTAGTAATAAGCCTGAGCCACTAGTCAATATTAAGGCTCTGGGTGATTATTTTATAAGCTGCTGAGGGACTGGTGGGCAGGACAGAAAAGCTCCAGCTAAAAAGGAGAAAGGGCATAGGGACCACTGCTCCAGGCCATCAAATTTTTAGAATACAGCAGGGAGCCTTTGTCTAAACAAAAGTTTTACTAAGTGTGTGTCGGGTGGGTGGGGAATTAAATTATTTGTATAAAATCTTACAGGATGGGGAAGATAAAAAGACTTGAACTCCTTGTCTTAAACAAAAGTTGTATGGTATTTGGTAGAAAGCTGATATTTAATAGTACAATCATGGTGTTTTATCACAGCAACAGAAACCGTAACTAAAACAGGTCTTTGCATGGTGAAGCAAGGATTCTAATCTGCAAGTGGACTCGAGGTTAGACCCTAGGCTTTCAGTGGACCCCTACATCTCCCTGCCAATTCCTGCTAAATATCCTAAGAAAATCACCTTAAACTGACAGCTGAATCAGGCACAGTGGTGTGTGCCTGTAATGTCAACACTCAGGATGGGAGGAATGCAAGGTCTAGGAAAGCCTGGATTACACAGCACATACGCTCTCAAAAGCAAACAACAAATTCCAACTTAACCACACCACTTACCCAAAGCAAAATCTCCATGACTGAACAGCATGGCAAGGGCAAAGAGAAGGGTGTTGAGAAACCTCCAAGTCTGTCACTCTAGCATGGTGGACTATATGTATAATTCCAGCAACTATGGATGCCAAGTCAGGAGGATCTTGAGCTGGGCTAACAGCATGCTCCAGGTGAGGCTGAAGGGCCTCCTTTTTAGAATGTGCTAGATGAACCACAAAAATCCTACATCTAAATAAATGCACACTAAGCCTCTAACTTGGCAATTCTAATATTAATTGTTTTCCTAAACAACAAAGCAAAGATGTAGCACCCAAGTGTATGTACAGAATCAACTGATTTAGACCTCTAATCACTTCCTATTTACCTAGTAGTACATTTCAAATGACAATTTTAATTCATAAGAGACAACAGAAAACAAAAGCAATCTTATAACCCTGGAAAATTAAGCAAAACCATCTCCACTTGCAGTAAGTAATCCTGTAGCAGGTACTCCTGTAGTAGCAACATGGATATAAAAGAGTCATTTTGGCTCTGTATTTTTTATTTTTAATTATCAGCATTGCTTTCATTTGGTAGCAAAAACACAAAATACCTTTTCAAATATGACAAACATAGAACCTATGAACCTAAGTTTTGTTTGACTATAAGATGTTAAAGCTTCATATAAAATAAGGCAAGTTTTTTTTTAATAGGAAAAACAAGAGTTTCTCCAGATATGAGGGCTCATACCTAGAATTCCAGCACCCAGAAGACGAAGGCAAGCATGAAATACATAGTAATTTTTTCCAGGTGGGCCTGAGCCACAGGCAAACTCTTTCAAAATAAGAAAGGGAAAAAGGAAAAAAGAAAGTCTTTCTGTTATAAACATTTGAACGTGAACCTGTGCAAACATTCTCCACTAGCTGACAGTGAAGTTCACTATTCTCCTAGGTTCTCAACTTCAAATGTCCTCCAGTGGTGGTTATCTATTATACTTCATATACTTCACCTACCTGCTCAGTGGAATTACCTCCTACAGGTAAACTTGAGACAGTGCTGATTGACAGGAAAAAAAACCCAATGACAGAAATCTTTCACTTGAGATTTTCCATCTTCCAAAATTCCAATGTCCAAGTTCAACAACGGTGCAAATACATTTGCTTAAGCCTACTGCTAATTAAACATCCCCTAACTTACAAAGCACCCACAAGAAGGTCTTCAACTTAAACAAGCATTGGACCTAGGCAGTCACATTTCAAGTTCTCACTCAGGAACATTGCCCAGAATAGACTTATACCACTTTTACTGTGACAAAAACCTCAGCTGTGTGTGTGTGTGTGTGTGTGTGTGCTGGTTCTCTTTTGTCACCATGTGCATCTCCAATTTAGATCATAGAGTTTGACTACAAATTTACCTGCTGAGCCATTTCACTGACCCCCAAATCTTTGTTAGTTCAAATTTATTTTTGATGTGTATGGATGTTTTACCTGTACGCATGTATGCACACCATGTGTGTGCCTAGTAACCGAAGAAGGTACTGGATCCCCTGAAAATGAGCTAAAGATGGCTGTGAGTCACCATGTGGAACTGATCCCAGATCCTCTGCATGAGTAACTAGTGCTCTTAGACACTGAGCTATCTCTCTAGCCTCAAACCTCAGTTTTTAAGAAGATGGTATCTTTAAATTGCAATAACTGTAATAACAAGGCTAAGTTAGTAAGAAACTCAAAATTTTGAGAAAACATTAAGACAATAGCTGGAAAAATAAAATATTAATTCACATTTTAGGGCAGTATTTGTGGTCCAGAATAAATTTACATGTTTCTCTATCTCTCTCCCCATCTCACAAAACAACAACAACAAAAATATCCCATAGAAGACATCTCAGAGAAGTGAGATGTAAGAAAGCCATAACAGTGTTCATTGTGTTATTAAAGTTAACTTACCAGTCTGGGGGCATACACCTGTGATACCAGGATTTTTAAATTGCAGGGAGAAATTACAATTTTGAGGTCAGCACTTTGTTCCAAAAAGATGGGGATGCTCTCATGCAAGGATTCAAAATACTTTATAAATGTCTCATTTGTTAGTATTTTGCACTGTTGCCTGAACTCTGAGTATCCTGTTATTGTACCTGCACTCTACATAACAATAGTTTTAAACTAAACATAATATTGTTTGTTTTGGGGACAAGATCTCTCTATAAAGCCCTGACTGTTCTGGAACTCACTATGTAGATGAGGCTGGCAACAAACTCACACAGATCTAGCTGTCTTTGTCTCCAGAGTGCCTAGATTAAGGGTGTGTGCTAACATGCCTGGTTATAACATTGTTTTTAACTACTTCAAAAACATGGCTCAAGGTTAGAAAAGAGCCAACTGATATATAATGACCTGTGTAATAGACTATATGAGCAATCAGTTCACTTAACGACAAGAAAACAAAAAAAAGAAATTTCAGATAATCAGAACACCTGGGTTTTACTCCTGCTTGCCTCTTTATTTCATATGGATGGTTGAATTATGAGTCATACCAGATCAAAGCAGTTCAAGCTCCTGTCAATCAATACACATTCTCGTCGAGTACATACAATATAAATTTTACTATCGCCTTGACACCAATTTGGGAGGATCAATCAGAAGATATAGTTCTTTTGTATCGCTAGATTAAAAAGAAAATTACCTCAAAAACAGTAATGTATTAAAATCAATTTTGGAAACACTATCCCTTGAGACCAATTTTGAGAACTGCCCAAACTCAATTTTAATTCTCTCCCCCATCAAAGCCAGTCCTCACTCTTCCATTGAAACTCCAGTTCCAATCCTCTAACACAACTTTCTTAGCAAGCTTCCTACGACATATAAACTCTAGATTCCCCCTTTCTAACAACGTCGAGTACAAATTTATACTACTGTTCTACTCAGTTTCAATGATGATTTCCCACCTGCCCAGTGCTAGTCAGATAAAGCCTGGCTTCACGGACAGGTTTGGTACAGTCTGTGTTTGTGTGAACAACAAGTTTGCTTCTTGTACCTTCTTTTACCACCACCAACCTGTACTCAAACACTAAGACTTCATGGAACCAAGAAGACTAGTCTCACTGGCTCTTACTATTTTCCTAGTATAATAATCTTCCTAGGACCATTTTGATCAGAGAAGTCTACTACCCACACCTGATAGTCCCTGCCTGTCATTCAGGACTCTGTACCATACAGACTCATTGCCTGAAAGAAACCCAAGGGTCTTGAGTAACCTGACCTGTATAAACCTCGCATCTTTCCACATCTAGATCCTTCCCACTACCTCTCCTAGTCAGAAACGTTCTCTATGTTGTTCTGTCTTTACCATTAAACATTCTGTAAGTCCCACCTTGTCCCTCTGACCCTTTACCACCCATTCTCTTGTGCATATTGCTTTCAGCACCAACTTTTGCTCAACTAACAAAATATGTAACACACATAGCCTAAAATGCAGAGACTAGAAGCAGAAGTCATGTCTTGCATATTTTGGCAATTGCCATCTACTCCATCCCTATTCCTGTTTATCTTAAGGGCAGGATTTAAGGCTACTTGTTCTTTAGGTGGGTTGGTTAAAACTGGTTGGATTTAAGAAGGCTGTCACAGTGTCAGCCAGATGACTTCTAATTTCATAATTTCACCTGTAAGTTAAATGACACATTTCCAACAACACAGCGGTTGGAAGAATCATAAAAGAAGTAAGAAGGGCCAGGCAGTGGTGGCACACACCTTTAATCCCAAAACTTGGGGCGGGGGGAGGGACAGAGACAGGTGGATCTCTGTGAGTTTGAGGCCAGCCTGGTCTACAGAGTGAGTTCCAGGACAGACAGGCTCCAAAGCTACAGAGAAACTCTGTCTGGACACACACACACCCAAAAAAGAGTAAAAATCCTGCCATTTATTTGACCTTGTAACTATTACCTGCTAAGTCCCAAGAAGTTAAGAATTTGACTTTGTATTTTTATCTTTCTCCCACTTCTATTCTTAGCCAAAAGCCTCCTTCCCTGCTCAGGTCTTGTTGCTTGGTCTTGTTATTGGTTGTACAATTCTAACAGATAAAACGGACCACTCTGGTTTCAGAAACTGGGAACATTTAATTCTGATGTACTTAATGTAATGTCAGGTCCCCCCATCCTCACTGATGTCCAATACATGCTGCAGAGAATAAAGGAAGAATCTACTGAGTGTAATGATCTATCAAACACTAAACACCTGAAAAATAACATTTAGTAGCCCAGGCTAGCCTCAGATTCCAGGAAATCCTCCTATCTCAGCATAAACAATGCTGACATTAACAATGTAAGCCCATGTAAAACACCATGCCCAGAGTTCAGTTTTCAAAAAAATATTTTTAATTAGAGATATAAAATCCAGCTTGTCCTTGAACTCAGGAATTAACCTCAAATACCCAAGTGCTGAGATTATTTCAGCATCTCTAGCAGTGTCATTCATATTCTTGCCTATTAAAAAGAATTCAATCTCCAAAGCCTTTCCAAGTTAGCCTTGGTGATACACACTTGTAATCCTTGCACATCAAAGTCTGAGGAAGAACTAAATCTGGTCATCTTGGGATGCACAAAGGTCAAGGTAAAAAAATTTGCTTTCTTAAAAAACTTTTTCTTTAAGTGGGAAGTAGCCTTAAACACACTGGCACAGGAGACAGCTTCCTGAATAGAATACCAGAGGCACAGACATTGAGATCGACAATTATTAATGGGACATCCTGAAGCTGTAAAGTTTCTGTAAGGCAAAGAACACTATCAAGAAGAAAAAATGGCAGCCTAAAGAACGGGAAAAGATCTTCACCAAGCCCACATCTGACAGAAGACTGATTTCCAAAATATATAAAGAACTCCAGAAACTAGACATCAAAATACCAAATAATCCAATTTAAAATTGGAGTACTGATCTATTCAGAGAATTCTCAACAGAAGAATCTCAAATGACCAAGATATGCTTAAAGCAATGTTCAACATCCTTAGGCAACAGTTAGCTGCAAACCAAAATGACTCTGAGTTACTATCTTACAACTATCAGAATGGCTAAGATCAAAACCACTAATGACAACTTATGTTGGAGAGGAAGTGGAGTAAGGGGAACATCCCTCCACTGCTAATGGGAGTGGAAACTTGTATAGTCACTTTGGAAATCTATATGGCAGTATCTCGGAAAATTGGAAATCAATCTATCTCAAGATGCTTAATCATACAAGAACACTTGCTCAGCTATGTTCATAGCAGCAGATGCCCCTCAATCAAAGAATAAAGAAAATGCACATTGACACAATGGAATACTACTCAGCTGTAAAAAAAAATGACATCATGAAATATGAAGGCAAATGGATGAAACTAGAAAAAAAAAACCATCCTGAGTGAGGTAATCTAGACCCAGAAAGACAAACATAATATTTACCCACTCACAATGAATATTAGCTGTAAAGTAAAGGATAACCATGCTACCATCCACAGCCCCAGAGAGGCTAGGTAAAAAGAAGTACTCGAAGAGGGTCACATTGAATCCCCCTGGGAAGGGAAAATAGAAGAGATCTCCTGGGTAAACTGGCAGTGGTGGTGGGAGGATGGGAGCATGAGGGATTAAGTTGGGTGGGTTGGGGGATGGGATGGAGGAAGAGTATAAAAGATGTCTTGATGCGGGGTGCATTTTAGGGTCAGGGAGAAACTTGGTGCCAGGGAAACTCCCAGGAATCCACAAGGATGATCCCAACTAAACCTCCTGGCAATAGCGGAGCGGGTGCCTGACCTGGCCATCTCCTGTAATCAGATTGATGGCTACCCTAATTGTCATCAGAGAGCTTTAGTTCAGTAACTGATGGAAACAGATGCAGAGATCCACAGTCAAACACTGGGCTGACTTCTGGAATCCTGTTGAAGAGAGGGAGGAGAGATTTTAAGACAGGAAGGGTCAAGGTCATCACACAGAAACAACTAACTTGGATTCATAGAAGTCATCAACTCTGGATCTACACTAGAGAGTCCACATGGGACCAACGTAGGCCCTATACATATGTGTGACAGTTGTGTAGCTTGGTCTATTTGTGGGACTTCTAGCAGAGGAGTCAGGGCCTGTCCCTAACACTTGTGCTGGTTTTTGGGAACCTATCCCTCATACTGGCCTCAAAACAAAGGGAAGAGCTTAATCCTACCTCAACTTGATATGCCATGCTTTGCTGACACCATGGAGGCCTGCCCCTTTCTGAACAGAAACAGAGGAGTAGATGGAGGAAGGGGGCAGAGAGGAGACAGATGGGGATGGGAGAGTGTGGGGAAGAAACAGAAGGAGAGAAGGGAGGGGAAACTACAGTTAGGATGTAAAATAATTTTTGAGATTATAATTACATCATTTACGCCTTCTTTTCCCCCTCCAAAAATGTCCATCCATATACCTCTCCTTCTCTTTCAAATTCATGGCACCCTTTCTCATTAATTGTTTTTATTAGTGCACACACACATACCCCTAAATATATAATTTAGGCATGATTATCCTAAGGGTCAACAGTGGCACCCAGACCTTGGCAGTAATCAACAGCTCTCTAATTGGATTTAAGATTAAATCAATAAGAGGGAGACCATGACTGGTACTGGAAATCTAGCCAACTATTCTGAATTAGTGAAGTCACAGATCTTAAGGAGAGCTTACAACCATCACTTTACTAAAGCAGTACAACCTCTAACTATATTCCAAACATTTGTTCTTATATCCACAGATAAAAGTAGTCCTTACCTCTCATTAAGCAGACTTCTCTTTGCAACAGAGACCATTATAGAAAACCACAACCAATCAAACTGCAGAGTAGGGTAGAACAATACTGAAGGATACATCTACAAAACATTCCCACACCTAATGCTCAGTGAATATTGCTGAAGACGGGGGTGGAAAGAGTGTAAGAGCCACAGTATCAGAGTTTGCTGTGAGGCAGTGTTTCCTAGTAATGTCAGAAGTTACACCCATTGTCTCACCAACCTGACTAAACAAGAGCTGAACAAGGAAAACAAGAGACATGCTAATATATGCAAAGGAGAAAGACCTCATGGCCTGAACCCTACATAAAGAAATACAGGATACTAACAAATGCTCAGAGCAGAAGATATAGTCTTCTCCAGGAAGAACACAACAATCGGTTGACTAAGTGCTCAGCCCTGAAAGCAAACTTACTTTTAGGAACATATCCTAAGGAAAGGCCCTCAAAACAATGCAAACAAGATATTATTTTGCTATTTACCAGAGGTTTTTTGTTTGTTTAAAGCACTTACCAAAAATTTAAGTCAAATGACTCAAGTCTAGTATGATCAATACTCTCACGATTTCAAGTATGGGTACTGTGGATACAGCTCGGCCCATAGTGTGTCTGCCCAGTATGTACAAAGGCCTGAGCTTGATCAGCAGAACTGCAAAAGCCAGCTGTGGGGGTGCAAATCTGGGATTCTAGCACTTGGGAGGCAGAAGCAAGAATAAAAGAAGTTCAAGGTCACCGTCAACTATACAACAAAATTAATGACTTGCCTGGACTTCAAGAGACCCTGTCTAAGTAAAATAAAATCACAAAAATAAAATAATTATGTAACTGATACATCTTGCTATTAACAATATTTAATAATAATGGTTTATATGATCACTTAGATGTAGGTAGAAGCTTCCTGTCTTGGAGTTACTCGGTCACAAATACCAGGCAGCCACTTTCCAAATTACCATGCAGTGGCTTAATATTACTTATAAATGCTTGACCAATAGCTCAGGCTTATTATTAACCAGCTAAGTTAACCCATATTCCTGACTTACATGGTGTTACCTTTTCTCAGTACAGCAGTATGCCCATCTTGCTCTCTCCAAGTCTGGCTGGTAACCTCTGACTCTGCCCTTCTCCTTCCCATCATCCTTAGTTTGGTTGCCCCATCTATACTTCCTGCCTGGCTACTGGCCAATCAGCATCTTATTAAACCAATCCAAGTGACAAATCTTTACAATCTGTACAAGAGGTTTACTCCATAGCACTTAGAGGTCTTCCTTTAATAATAAGAAAAAAAGGGAATTATATAGTCATAGTATTGTCCCACTTATATCCACATGCATAAATGTGAAAATCAATCAGTGAATAAATAAATTTGCTTTCTGATACAAACATACTTCAAGCTATACATTGTATATAATCCTATGGAGCTATCCCACTAGGATATTCAGTCAACTAAGATACTACTTTAAAATATCAAAAACAAGCACTACTCTCTAAGACAGGACTATAAATAATCCCTTACTACATTCTTTTCTCAATTTTCCATTCAATATACTGCTCCATAAGCAATATTTTAAAAAATGAATGACTTTGGAAATTGCTGTCATCTATTTTGGTATTTATGGTACGTGGTGCAGTGATCCAGCTTCTTGATCAATTTTATTCTTGTCACATTGAACATTAAGTGAGAACACAAATTTGCCAAAGTTTCAAAGTATAGCAGTTCTAGCAAAATTCCACTTTTGAGTATATACCCCAAAGAATCAAAAGCAAGGGCTCAAACAGATGTATCTACGTATCTTGTTTATGGCAACACTATCTGAATCGCTGAATGATAGAAGTAATCTGGATGTCCATGACAAGCTAATGATTAACCAAATGTGGCACAGACAATGAGAGCCTTGAAAAGGGAAGTTATCCTTACCACACTACAAAATGGATGAATCCAGACAACATTAAACCTGAGCCTGTTACAAGAGGACAAATACTTCAGGTCCCACTTATTTGAAGTAGACAAAATAACAAAACTCAAAGAGGGGCTGGGGAATGGAGGAATGAAGAGCCATTGCTTTGTAACTGAACAAGAATGAAAGTTTGGGTGAATGAAACACTCTAGCCATGGCTGGTGTAATTGGAGAAAAACATTATGAATGTATTTACTACCACTGAACTGTATACCTAAGTGGTCATTTTTATAGTATGTTTTACCACAAAATGTAAACAAGTAACAAACAAAAAATAGACATCTACAAAGAAGTATAGTAGAGAGGCCTGTGGAGACTGTTTAGTCACTATAGTACAACCATGAAGACCTTAAGAGGAGGAGCAAAACAGGCATGGTGGTTGTAATCCTAGCACTGGGCAAGAGGAGACAGACACACATCTGGTGCTCACTGACTAGTCAACTTTGTTGGTGAGCTCTAGGCCAGTGAGAGACATCGGAGAAACATCTGAAATTTCCCTTTAGACCACAAATGGCATCCATACACAGAGGGGAGGGTGGGACAGTGGGAGATCAAGAAAAGTCCCCAATAATAACCAGATCCTATCAGTCAGTTGTAGGACTGATTTGAGTCATGAAAACAGGACAGTGGAGGCAGAATAGCCAGACGACTGGCAGTCAGAGCTGACAGCATAGAAGAAGGCTGGGGAAATGCTCTACCACTGATTTGCATCCCCTGAATTAATAACATACTATGAAAAGTCACAAGTCCCAGCTGTCTGTGTAGGAAGACACTAGTTGATCCTTCTGGAACACAAGAGGCCTGGATCTTCTAGGAGATCAAGCCTGGTTTACCTCCTATCTGCTTGGAAGACAGACAGATCCTCAGTCTGGCCAGGGATCCAAGTCCACAGAACAAGGGAGCACTAACAGGGAACATAGTCTATTGATGTGATATGTGATCCTGCCATATTACTGACAAAATGCATGACCTAAAGTCAATCCAGAAGAAACATAAGACAAATCTAAACTGAAAGCTAAAGCAAGTCTGTGTTTCTTTAAGTATTCCTTAAAGGGCCAGGGTCAATGAGCTCAGCACCTCCACTCATTTGATCCTTTACTCCAGAGAAGCCACCCATTGAATGGTCTGAGTCAACTCTTTACTCTCTATTGGAAACAAAACTCCTTAGTCTTTTAGTAGTTCTAAAGGCAAGGATTTATGGGTGGCAAATTTCTTTTACACACACACACACACACACACACACACACAGAGAGAGAGAGAGAGAGAGAGAGAAAAGGAACTGTTTTATAAAGAATTTCTGAGAAACAAATCTGTGACACAGGGAAAGGCTAATGAAGAAGATAATTACACAAACACACACACAAAGAAAGGGAACTATTTTGTAAAGAATTTGAGAAACAAATCTGTGACATAGGGAAAGACTAATGAAGGAAATAATCACCTCACCAACTCCTAATTCCAGTTCCTTGTGAAACTCAGTATATTTTGCCCTTGAACTCCATAGAAAGCCCTCATATACAGTAAAATTTCTCTTCCCAATTCCTCAGCCCAAGTACTCCAGCCAGTTTTTAGTAGCTGGTCTTTAAGACAAGGTAGCCCAGGCTAGCCTCAAATCTACCCAGTAGAAGATGATCTTGAATTCCTTCTAATCCTCCTGCCTCCACCCCCTGGGAGTTGGAATTACAGGCTTGTACCATGACACCACTACACTATATGGGTTGGAGACTAAAACCCAGTAAATGCTGGGCAAGGCACTCTGCCAAATGAATTACCCAAGTCAATTTCAACATACTTCTAATAAATATAACTGACAGAATTTTAATTAATGTTTACCATAGGCAGTCTCCAAGGTTGACAACAATATATCTTCTGGTGTTAAGACTTTTATATGGTATCGTTTCCTGAGTGTGGTGGACTTCGGTCACTTGTGAACAAATATTAGTTCATCAAACTAATATTATGGTTTTCATCTTGTGGACCACTCTTGCTTTTCCTGAGATAATTTTTGAGTGGAAGACACTTTATTACTAGCTGCAGAGGCCAATGTGGCAGGAAGTGATGCTTTATCCTACCACTGGTGAGCCCTGGAGGTAGGTACAGCCCTGTGAGGAAAAGTGAAAAAAAAAGAATTGAGCCCCTGGGACAAGAATGAGTCCAGGTGACAGCAGACCTAACTTTTTATATTCAAAATATGCTGTACCCAAGGTCCTAAACTATAAAACCTGGCAGATTATAAGGATCAGGTGATGCCACACAGCTTGAAAACTACCACAATTCTCTGGACAGTAATTCTTATTCAGAATAATGTGGGGTTTTTGTTTTGTTTTGTTTTGAAAGCTGTGAGATGACGGATCACTTTCTTCTTTGCGATCTATAGTCATACTGTGCAAACTGATCAGAAGGGGAGCAGCAGGATTCAATAAAAGTTTCTGATGGGAATCTTATGCTTTGGAGTCCTGACACACAGCAGGCACTGTTCTGTGATGTGCTGAGAAGCAACTCCTAAGAGCTCGGCTGTCTTCCATGTAAACAGGGTTTCTAGGATCCTGCAGCTAGGAACTCTCTGATTCCATGAAAGCTACTTTCTCATGCTCAACAAAATATACCATATTCATTGTCATTTCTAAAGAGAACTATACTATGTTCCACGTGACACCTCGATCACTTTTCAAAATCTAAAATATATGAAAGATATACAAGAAACAAGTTTCTGATGTACACCAGTCATTATGAAATTTCTACCAAATACCCTCTGAATGAGCCAAATTCATTTTGCAAGACATGTGGAGACTGAGTCACTAGCAAATCTAACCTACCTGACTACAACAATGACTCTTCCTACGGCACATTTACTAGTCTCCTAAAACTCCTACTCATCATACTATCTATAAGCTTTCCCTCACCACACCCCTCAAACCTCCTCCTTCCTTTGTACACAGAACAGTAAATGCTCATTTGCATACCCTGCAGAGCACTAGGTTCTTAAGGACAAGGTCCTGGGATACTGATCACTGTGTTCCTAACCTCCAACAGAAAGCCTGGAATTTAAAATTTAAATGAGTATTGTTTGTGAACCCACAGGAAAAAAAAACCCACAAATTCCACAGAGGCACCAAGCTCTTAATACTTCTCAGTTGGAGCAGCTCTGTAAGCACCTACAGTGGCTATGGTGTGTTACTACAGCAATAGAACGGTAAAACACACTAGAACCATGTCCACATAGGGAGCATAACAATTTGTCCAAGCTCAACTAGCTCCTCATCTTGTCTAGCTCCTCACACCACTAGCATCCTACTTGCATTAACATCTTTATCTATTGCGAGAATTCCAACTGAAGAACTCATTATTTTTCAACTCTGATAAAAGATTTAAAAATACAATTTTACAATCTGCTTTGTAGGGATAGCCAACCTACCCACATTGACCCCAATGTCAATATTATCGTCATTTTCAAATAAAAGAACAAGAAATGTTCTGTATAAACACTTAATAGAATAAAGCAAGAGAACCAAAGCTAAAATATGCCAGCCATTTAAAATAATATGAGATTACTAGATCTATCCTTTATACATTAAGAAGCAACAATACAACATGGTCACTTTATGTCACAGTGAGTGCTCTTAACACAGAATGACTAAACTGAGTCACCAAAGTGTATAGCACTTTGGCTTCACAACACTGGCTTTTCTTAGGGCATTATTATTTCAACTTCAGTGTAAGTATCCTTAATATTTAATAACCTAGTTATTAAATTTATCTAGCTAGTATTTATTAAACCTGTTAACCTAGAAGTCCTGGAAGGCACTGTGATAGTTAGTCTTGGTTGAAGGCCAGTCCTCTTAAGAAAAAACTTTGTTACAATACTAAAAAGAAAAACAATATGGGAATTGGTTAAAAAGCTTTACTGTTGGAATGGAGGCTGATGAGTTGGAGTCAACCACTGCTTAGTGGACTGCTGAGACCCAGCCCATACCCAAGTCCAGAGAAGACAGTGGGCAGGTACAGTGCCATTGCCTCAGACATGTGTGGTGCCCTCATTATTGGGTACTACACGTACTTTGATTGCAAACAGCAAAGTGAGCCTAACTTTAAGAACAGACTTAGAGAATGAAGAAACAGAAGCTTGCTCAGGAGAGAGCTGTAGGCTTTCCAAGTTACTTGACTTAAAAGATGCTGAAGCTGTTCAGAAATTCTTTTTTGAAAAGATAGAACAGTGTAGACCACCTGACAAATGCAATTGCTGTTGTGTGGACAGCCTCAGCAGCTGCCCAAGCGTTACAGCAGACTCTTCCACCACCAGTGCTCCACATGCTTCTGACCAAGCTTCCAACCATAGTCAGAATTGTGTGCTCAGAGCTTGGCTAAAGATGATGTGGAATACATAATAAAATCTCAGTAAAGAATGACTTAATAATTAGCTGAGAGGGAATCGGCTCAGGGGGAATAAAGACAAATATGCTTGTCATGAACTATACTGAAGTCTACCAAAGTCAATGTGTACTTTGAAAAGATCTAGTGTCTGCTCTTATTATTTTTTCCAGTAAAAAGGATTTCAGTAACTTTTCGTTTTATAAGCACACAAGCTAACAAGTGGAAAAAAGGCTTTACTGTTAACCTTCTCCCCAATCTCTTCCAAAGGAAATTATACACTGGGGAAAATTTTTAAAAGACCTTTCAGGACTTAAATAACAAAGTGCCAATGTTCTGAGTTGACAGTGATTTTAGGAGATACCCCACCTGAAGCAGATAGGGGTCGATGGAGGTGAGATGACCCATGGGAGTTTAGTCTGAAATCTGACTCAGAGTGGGGTCCAATGGGGTTCCTGACTCATCCTGTGGATAATTCCCCAGTCCCAGGATGAAGACTGAAGATTAGTACACACTAAACAAGATTAGTACACTTAGAAGATGCCAGAATTTCCACACAGGTTTCCTGACCTGCAGAGTGAGGGCTGTTATGGTTAGAAAGGCCAAATGGAAGCCACTGGAGTTGCCTCTTCCAGGGAAAATAGTGAGCCCAAAACAATACTATGTCCCTAAGATGTATAAAATTAATGCCACCATCAGGGCCTTGAAAGGAGTTCCCAACACATCTCCTTTTAACTCTATCTGGCCTGTGGAGAAGACCGATGGATCCTGGAGAATGACAGTTAATGATCAAAAACTTAAGTAATGACTCCAATTGCAGTTACTGTACCAGATGTGGGTGGTGAGCAGATTAACACATGAACTTAGTGTTATCTGACTCACTGAGTCATAAAGTTCGACTTACACAGCAAAAACCCATCATCAAATGGAAGTGATAAAAATGAAATTGGCCCAAGCAGGTCCTGAGGATACAAACAAGTTACATGAAGAAGTTGCCCAAAAGTTTATGGTTCCTACTTCTGTTACAATTGTTTCTGTACCCAAGCATGTACCTATAACCTCATAGGGTATGCCCTATGGGGAGAAGGGGGGGACCAAAATTCAAAAACAAAAAAACTAGGGGCTGGTTTATAAATGGCATGTCATACAGGTACCACCCAGTAGTGGACAGCCACAGCATTAGTCCCTTTTTTAGGTAAAGCTCAAGAGCACTGGATGAAGGAAAATCTTCATACTGGGCAGAACTTCAGGCAATGTATAAGGTTTTATACATTTTGTTTTGAAAAGAAAAGGCTAGATATGTGATTATATAATGAACGACGGGATAAAGCCAACGATTTGACCAAATGGTCAGGAACTTAGAAGAATAATTGCAAAACTGACAAGAAAGATATCTGGGAAGAGCTATGTGGGCAGGTCCAAGTGGACAAAGGACATGAAGACTGTTATGCTTCATGTACATTCTCATCATCAAAAGGTAACTTTAGCACAGCAGTTCAGTAACTGAATAAACATAATGCTCCATTTGTGGACAACATCCTCTTTTTTCTAGCTATCCCGTCATTACCAGTGGGTCCATGACAAAGTGCCCAGGGTGACAGTTACAGGCATTGGCTCGACAGCATGGATTTCTATTCAAGAAGATTGATCCACTATAGCTGCTGTGAGTGCAGATCTCCCAGCCACAGAAGCTGATGCTGAGACCACCATGACACCATTCTCCAGAGTGACCAGCCAAAACCTGGAGGCAAACTGATAACACTGGATCACTTCCACTGTGAAAAAGGCAAGGCTTTGTCCCTACTGGAATGAATACTTTTTCTAGTTATGCACATAACAGTTCTGCAAAAACTACTATCCATGGACTTACACAATGTCTTATCCACTGCCAGGATACTCCACACATTGCTTCATAAGAAAGGAACTCACTTCATAACTAGACAAGTATAGCAATGGGCTCACCATGCTCCCCAACACCTGGAAACAGCTAGTTGTTAGAATAATGGAATGGCATTTTAAAGATAGTCACTGTTAAACTACCAGACTGGATCACAGCTGCCAATTCAATACATCCTCTTTTAATAAATACTTCCTATAGGTTCTCTTCCTCTAGAACTCTGATGAACCACAGGTAGTTGAGAGAGAAGCATTTGTTATTAATCTTGTCCCAATGGCGTCCTACGTTTAAAATAAGAACTTAAAATATCCTATAATATCCCATGTTTCCCAGTTCCTAAAAAATGCTAGGCATACATTATATCTGCAGCATAAAATGTCGTATTTTCATCTTATACAACCTTCTTGATTAACTGCATTTGAAAACCACATAAAAGAGCTAAAGGAGTCCTGTCCAGACATGGAAGAAGGAAGATGTGACCTGCCCCGCTGAAAAAGGTACTGAGCCATGTGGCTAACATAGATAAGAATAATGGGCCAATCAGTTTATCATTAATATAGAACTCTGTGTGATTTTCTTTGGAACTTGATTGCAGGAACCTGGAGGGACAGAAACCCCAACAAGCAGGCTCTCATGTTACAAATGGCGCCAACATGTGGACAAGTGCATCAGCATAAAGCCTGAGACAGCTTGGGACGTAATTCTAAAACAAAATAACAGCATTACGCATGGCTTCTTGGTAGCAGCAATTTCTTGGGTCTGCCCTGCTTACTAGAGGCAAGCAAGCGTTCTCATTTAAGAGGCTTCCTGACTCAGCTTTAGCTGCAAAACGCTGCAGCTCTTTTAAGAGGTCCTGCCACGAAACACTTAAACGGTGTTGAGGAAAAGCTGAATGCATGCTTTTTGGTTTTCAGCTGTAGCAGGAAAAAAGCTGTGCCGTTTTAAAATGCCCGCTTTCTGAGCCATCATTCCAGTGCAAACTCTGACTCTTTGAGGCAGGAGGTCCAGCTACAGAGAGAACATTTGAGTGTTGTTTGTGGACACACTGCTGCAGCTTGCTTGCTGGCAAGGACCTTGAAATGCCATAGAGTTGTGGCAATAAACATGGCTCTGGCCAACACCTCCGCCATGAGCCTGGAATCTCATAAAGCTAAGGAATGGGCTGGATTCGCCGTCAAAGCCACGGCTTTAATCCTACACATATTGCTTGGTAAATTAAAAACTTGTGTGGTCAGAAAAAGAGAGAGATATACAGTAAAGATAGATTCAAAGATAAAAGAAAAACCTCTAAATGGTTTACTGTGTGTTAAAAATATATGCTGGCTTGGGAGAGAAAAGAAAAAGGTTAAAGTCCTTAAAATAAAAAAGAAAGAGAGTAGTTGGGTGTGGTGGTACACACCTTTAATCCCAACGCTTGGGAGGCAGAGGCAGAGAGACCTCTGTGAGTTCAAGGTGTGGTGGCACACGCCTTTAATCCCAAAGGTTGGGAAGCAAAATCAGACAGACCTCTGTGAATTCAAGGTGTGGTAGCACACACCTTTAATCCCAGCACTTAGAAGGCAAAGGCAGGCAGATCTCTGTGAGGTCAAGGACAGCCTGGTCTACACAGGGAGTTCCAGGACAGCCTAAAATACACAGAGAAACCCTGTCTCAAAAATCCAAAAATTAAAAATAAAAGAAATAGAGTTTAAAATAAAGCCGCATAAAAATGGAAAACACACAGAGAATCTGGATACTGTATGGTATTATGCTCTCTTTGAATTGTTTGAATGCTGAGGAAAGAGCAACAGCTACTAAAAGATACTTGTTTATAAATGCTGCTAAATTAATCCAAAATAGGTATTTTGAAATTACCTTGACTTCAAAACTGAAGTCAAAGGGTATGTTACATTGGAGAAGAGATTTTGCTTTTGTTTCCACAGGAAATGAGAGGCTATGAATTCATTCTGAGTTAAGAAAAATCAGGTTTGATCAAGGAAGAACACCTGAGAATCTCCGGTAGGAAGAAATGGCCCGAATGTCTAAAGTTCTACATCCAGAACAGATTCAAGACTGCTGCCTGAGATGATCAAGACTCACAGGATACTCCAGTCAAGGACTTGATCATAATTCTAAATTTTCTTTAGATCCTCATAAGATTATCAGCACCCTCCAACCAGCAGGAAGTAGCCTGGAATACTACGCCCACATTCCCAAAAAATGGACTATGGATGTTTTGTTTTCTAAAAAAAAAGGGGGGGAGTAATAGTGCAGGACAATTCTGTATTCTGTCAATTATGTTTTAAATAAACGCTGATTGGCCAGTAGCCAGGCAGGAAGTATAGGTGGGACAACCAGACAGAAAGTAGAGGCGGAACAATGAGAACAGGAGAATTCTAGGAAGGAGGAAGCCCATTCCTCCCAGTCCTGTCCTGACACCAAAGAAGGAAGATGTGACTTGCCCCCTGAAAAAGGTACTGAGCCATGTGTCTAACACAGATAAAATAATGGATTAATATAAGTTATAAGAGTTAATAAGAAGCCTGAGCTAATGGGCCAATCAGTCTTATAACTTTAAAGAAAAAGAAAGTGCTGAAGAACACATTTCACTTGAAGACTAGACAGACCTTTTATTCAGGAGCTGGGATCGTTTGTACTTCAAGTTCACTCAAAAACAATACACCAGATCATGTTGGAAAACAAAAAGAAGATAAAAAATAAACCAGATGTGCTCTGAAGAGCTCACCCTCAGTCACCCCTGTATGTGCTTAGGATACTTTTATTGTCAGAGTACCTGACAATAACAACTTATAGGAGGAAAAATTGATTCTGGCTCCTGGTTAATGGATATAGTCCATCATGTCAGAGTTATGGCAGTGAGAATCTAAAGCTACTGGTTATAGGCACTGACAGGAAACCAAAAACTAAGGAAAGACGCAGAACCACCAAATAATAGACACCTCAAAGCCTGCCCCTAGTGATCTACTTCTGCCAGCTAAGCCTATCAAGGCAGAAATGCATTTACTAAAATTAATTTCAGAAGTAGAATACTAAAAAGTACATAGTCAATATCATGTCCTTCTCTAGTGGACATAAAAGCTTTAAACACCATGTTCCAAACCATGCCAAAACCAAAGCCAAATACCCAGTAAAGGGAAAGCAATCAATGCTTTGATGGTCAACATTCCAGTCCAAAGTGAAGAGCGGTTACAGGTAGAGAACATCTTAGTGGGGAAGTCAGGAATGGGAGTAACCAAGGACAAGGCTGCATCAAGCTACCTACATCCCTGAACAAACCAAAGACAGCTGCTGTCTCCCAAGCTCATTCATCTACAGAATCTTCTCATTTTCAAACTCAGCCAGCAGAACACAAGACTCTTAATCTCAGGATCCAAATGTAGCATGATTAATTAAAAACCCAGAGATAGATATTGGGGTTCAACCTGAAACAAGAAAAGCAAAGCAATCAAGTCATTAGAGAAGTCCCACCCCTCCCAAGGCTGGACAACCACAGACTAAGCAGACTAAGCCTCTCTCTCCTCCCATTTTATATTCCCTCTAGTGCTGGGAATAAAGGTGTATGACTCTCTTGTACTGGGATTAAAGGTGTGAGACATCACTACCTGGATTTGTTTCTGCATTGATCTTGTGTAGCCCAGGGTGGTCTTGAACTCAGAGATCAATCTGCCTCTGTCTCGCAAATCCTGTGATTAAAGGTATGTGCCATCACTGCCTGACCTCTAGTGGCTTAGCTTTGCCCTTCTGATAATCAGGCAAACTTTATTTACTAAAACATAAATAAAATATCACTACATGCATCCCTTCCATTTCTACAATCCCCTCTATCCTGTCCTTTCAGTATCATCATGATGCTGTATTATCCCAAACATAGAGTTTAATTATCCAAAAATTCATTTTACACTCCTCAAAATTGTTCATCTCAGAATATAAGTCTGGTAAGACTTTCTAATCTAGTCCTGGCTTCATGTCAGAGGCTCCAAAAGGCCTCTCCCCATGAATTCATCCCACTGGCTCTGAAAACTCTAAGTCATTTTTGGTCAACATGCATCATCAAGAACCAAAGCACCGGGGCGGGAGAGATGGCTCAGAGGTTAAGAGCACTGACTGCTCTTCCTGAGGTCCTGAGTTCAATTCCCAGCAACCCCATGGTGGCTCACAGCCATCTGTAATGAGTTCTGGTGACTTCTTCTGGCCAGCAAGCATGCAGACAGACAGAACACTGTATACATAATTAATTAATTAAAAAAAGAACCAAAGCACCCTACCCACTGCTAGCTATTTCCTACCTCCCAGGGCCTTGCTAGGTATGTACGATGTATGTGTGTCCTTGCTTGCCTCCTTGACTTATCAAATCCCACCCGTAATGCTGGCACAGCTCCTCCACATCCCCTTTACCCAATTCCTCCCCTCCAGCACACAAAGGCTGCCCACTGATTCATGACAAGAGATGTCAAGACAAATTCTTCCACAGGAGCTACAGGTGCTTGGAAAGCACACAAAAGTGACCAAGACAGACGACCTGTCAGACACAACAATGTTCCATAGAAGCAAAGAACACTCTGAAATTTGTCCCCTTGTAGTAAATACTCCAGACCTATAACAGGGACAGCAATACCACAACTAGATACTTCATGTTGGCAAATAAAAAGTCAAGTACCAGGAAAGGTACTTGAACTGTTGGCCAGTGCCATCCCATAGACTCCCAAGCACTACAGGCTATTGCCCTCGCTCTTAGTTACCCTCCAAAACTTGACTATAAGACACCAAGATGGTGCTGACCTTGTAGTTTTGCCCCAACTGGCTAGCTTTTAGATTGCTGCAATGTAGCAAGCCCATTACTGGAGGAAAAAGCAATCTCTGATCTTACTCAACTGTTTATTCTGAAATACAATAATGACTGGCCTAGTAAAATGTCTACTGGTGCAATAGTAGTACAAATGTTATGGGAGTTCATGATTGAATTTAAGGTTCATCCTGCAAGCTGAAACCCATACCTGGTATAGTTTTCAGAAACAACCTAGAGAGAGGTCATAGGCCATGGGAAAGAATCTTCTACTATTATTCTGCTAAATGGACAAAGTGTTAAATCATCTCCTTAGTAATTATTGTTATGCCAATAGATTACTGTATCTCTCAACTCTCATCAGAGAAGCTTCACTTTACAGTAAGTGGTGATTAACAGAGACCCACAGCAGGTCAATGTACAGAGAGTATGAGCCTATCAGGCTCTGAGGCCTAAATGGGACATCAGATCACACTCTCTCCTTCCAAGACCCAGGCATCTTTGCCAAAGAGGGGGAAGAAAGATTGAAGTACAAGCCAGAGGTGGCAGGTGACTGGAAGGTGTTTTCCAGATACAACAGGGCAACAGCCCATTTGAGTAATATGAATACCCACTGTTTGTGACAGCCTGCAGCATAAGACATGTTCGAGTTCATGTCAGACAAAATTCCAGCATGGAGAGTGGAGGTGGACATGACCTTCCACCATAGCCGAGAAGCTATTAGCATTTGACAGCTGCTGGGAAGGGAGTCAGTTTTCTTTAAGTATGTAACCCCTTGGAGACTGGTGCTCCAGAGTAAAGAGAGGTGGAGGGAGAAGATGATGTTAGGTGGACAGAACAGTGGGATGTAGGAGGAGATGGAAGAAGGTGAATATGAGCAAAATGTATTTTTTATTTTTTGAGACAGGGTTTCTCTATGTGGCCTCAGCTGTCCTGGAACCCACTCTGTAGATCAGGCTGGCCTCAAACTCAGATCCACTTGCCTCTGCCTCCCAAGTGCTGGGATTTAAAGCATGTGCCACCATCGCCCTGTCAAAATGCATTTTAAGAAATTCTCAAAGAATTAATAAAAAACATTTTATTTTTTTAAATAGGAAGGCAGATAGGAATTCAGGACAGCCTGGGTTATACGACAAGTCCCTTTCTCAAACAAACAAAACCACAAATAAGTCTGGAGGAGTTCACAACACATCTTTAACAATTTATCCCTTTTGTCTGTCAAGAGTAGAAGCACCCATCAACAGTAAAACACTTGCTTAAGACATTTCTTCTGCATTCAGCATTAAGACATGTGCAAATGTCTGCAAGTATATGAACTCCCATGTAGAGCCATGTCCTGTTCACCCTTCAGTAAGGTCTATATCAGAAGAGTGTAAAACAGAAGTAACTTGTATTTCACCACCCACCAAAGACTGCTGCAAGGCTCACAAAGCAAACTGGCATGGATATAACTGTAGTATGGATGCATGGATATAACAGTGTAACCCAGCTGTATTTGCCTGGGTACTAGGAGCCAGCTGTGTAACCCCACATCTCGGGATGCTAGAACCTCTCTCCTAAGCATGGAACTTGTCTGTCATCCAGAGGGGGGCAAAGATCATCAAGTAATGACTGAGAAGCAAAACAATCACATCCCCTACATAACAGTCTGTAAAGCAATAAAACCACATTGAGATCTTCTGTAATAGTAGTACAACCACAGACCATCAGCCACCTTGTCCAGAGGCACTGTCATAACTGCAGTGTTTCTAGAAATCCTTTACACAATTCACTTTCACACCAAAACCTGAGTTGTTTTTTTTTTTAAAGAAATGCCATTATAAAGCCAAGAATAATACATAGAATGTCAACATTCTGATAAAGGTGAAAAAAAGTGTATTGAAAAAGCTGCCTCTGGTAAGGCAGCGGCTGCTGGCTTGCAGCTAGCCAAGTCCTGAAACGATAGGTTTTGCTTGTCAAAGCTACTGAGATAGTTAACAGGCAGAATCTTGTGAGGGCAAGTATCTGCCCATTTGTGAGTTGTCAGACCAACACACTTCTCAGTTTTTGTCATGGCATGCCTCTTTTCTCCAAAGGGACAGAACTACAGCAACAGATACAAGTGGTTTAGGGAGCTGAGAGAGGGTAGTTTATTTTCTGAGCTTTATAAAACTGTGGACCTAGTCAGACTCACTCCTAAAAGAAATATTAGACGATCCCTAACAACCTGATCAATACTGGTAGAACTTCTCTTTACACCCAATGCTCACCTCCAAGGACAGCAAACATTTAGTACACAGAGTATTTACACACACCTCAAAACCCCATTCTCTGAAGAATAATTTTCTCAAAATCAAACCCTGGTTTCAGCTTCTATTTAACTGAACAGGCTGTGATAGCACAGTGTGCCTAGGAGGACTCCACCCCCTGTATTACCTGGGAAAATTTTTCAAGCCTGCTGACTACATTGTGCATCACTTTGGGACATTAGAAAGAATAAGAGGGGTATTTCTATGTCCAACTCCAAAGCCAGCTAGTTTCCTACTCAGAAGTCATACAGCTGCCTTTAACCTCACCTTATCCAGTTCTATCTGAGGCACAACAAAAGGACATGGAAAATTAAATTATGGGGGTATTGGAAGTTAAAGAAGTGCCTCACGGTCCAAACCTCTTGTTACCTGAATAGCAAGAATTTTACCAAATTTATATTTGCTGCTAACCTGGGATTAATACTCTTTTGTATATAGATGTCTTAATATATAATAAATTAACACTTAATTTAACATTAAAATAGCAATAACCCAGACTGATGGCTTGACTGTATATGACCTTGAAAAGAGCTTCATCCCCCTGGGCAGTTCAAAACTACTGACCTTTGTTTCTAGTGAAGATATCCTATGGTGCGGGAGAATTGTCTGTATTCTGTCAATCATGATTTAAATAAACACTGATTGGCCATTAGCCAGGATGTATAGGTGGGTCAACCAGACAGGAAGTAGAGGTGGGGCTATTAGACCAGGAGAATTCTGGGAAGCAGGAAGCTCTCTCGGCATTCATTCCAGGCCACCAAAGAAGCAAGATGTGACCTGCCCCACTGAGAAAGGTACTGAGCCATGTGGCTAGCATAGATAGGGATAATGGGTTAATATAAGTTACAAGAGCTAATAAGAAGCCTGAGCAAATGGGCCAATCAGTTTATAACCTAATGCAGACTCTCTGTGATTTTTCTCTGGGACTAAACGGCTGGGGGACCAGGCAGGAAAGAAACCCCAACAAGGCAGGCCTTCCAGCCAGGCCTTCATGCTACAATCCTAAGTTCCTGCATAGCTGCATCTACAGATTTATCTAGTCCTGTCAAGTACCCTAGACAAAAACCTAAGAAATCACTTAGATTCCTTAGCCATTCCTTGAAGATCATAATCTCAAAACCACCAAAGTCCTATATATAACTATTGTAAAGACAGTGAAATCTGACCATTCTTTTAAAAGCCCACCCCATGCTCTTCACTTTCTATGTGCATCTTTTTCTTAATCCTCAGGCTTAAATGTTATAAAATACCTTCAATAAGACCTTTATCCTGCTTCTTGGCTAGTCCTAAAATTCCTTCACAAATTCCAGTTTAGCCTAAGTTGAAGGCACTAAAAGATTTGGTGAGCTCCTCAGCCTGCTACAGGCAAAAGAACGGTACTGTGACTCTTTCCCTGTCACCCTTGACATATCCAAAGTAGGCTGTGGTTCTGGGTTTCAAGGTCCTCTGCCTAGGGACAGTTAGAACAGCTGGTTGTAGCTCTTGGAGCACATATTACATTTAACACAAGAAAAATAAGATAATGGTGTCATGTTCATAATGGCGCACACACAAGCACTTTCAGTTTATTAACCACTTTAGCATCATTTTAATCCTTACTGACTTTACTGCCTTTCTGGCTTTAAGCAAAACTTAAATATTTTAAATTGACTTTTTATAGTAGTTCTTAAAGAACAGATTGTAAGATTGCTGTGTACAACTGTATTTACCTAACAAAACATTTTCAAAATTATCAGAGTATAATGTGAAATAAAAAATAACTATTATTAATTTAGTACATTTTTCAGCTTACAAAGATCTTTCACCTTCACGTAGAAGTCATTTAAATGATCTTCACTATGAAAACAAGTTTTTGCTTTCCTATAGTTTAACAATTTCAAAACAAACTCGATGCTTCACAATATTCTGAAATACAAATATCTAGGTTTTCCTTTTTTTTTTTTGAGATAGAGTTTCTCTGTAGCTTTGGGGCCTGTCCTGGAACTAGCTCTTGTAGACCAGGCTGGTCTCAAATTCACAGAGATCCACCTGCCTCTGCCTCTGCCTCCCAAGTGCTGGGATTAAAGGTATGCACCACCACTGCCCGTTCATTTTATTTTTATAAAAACCATTTTATTATAAAGAACTTACTGAAGAAAGAAAGAGAGAGAGAGAGAGAGAGAGGAACAGAGAGAGAGAAAGAAAGGGAGAGAAAGATATCAGGCCACTCAAGCAAGTGCTTACCCAGATCCAAAGTCCATATATACCACAGAAATTCTATATAGTTACAATAGCTATTCTGAAGCTGTAGAGCTTTGCTTTACATTTTATATGTGTACTATGAATTACATTTTTATATACTTATCCACAAGTGTGTGCATGTGTGTGTATTTGTATGTGGAGAGGATTCAAGACAGTTAAAACTAGAAAAACAGCTTTATATCCTGCCATGACAAATGTGTTTTTTACCAGCATTCTCCATCCTTCCTCATCTCTTATATCTTTTCTCATTTACCTTTATAACCATTAAGACTATATCCACCCTTACATTTACACTCTGAGCAGTGTTAGGTACAGGATTATGAGCTATAAGTCTTGTTTCTAGATGTCTGAATGACTTCATGAAAAATAACTCTTAGGGAGTGGGTTAAATCAACCACAACTTTCAAAACCACAAATAATCTAACACTAGTAAAAAAAAAAAGGGGCTAGCAAGTTTCTTTAAATGGCAGCAGGAACAAATGCTGGTCATTTCTGTGTTTGTGGGTAGTAGAAAAATGCATATACCTGCCATGTAAAGAAACTCAGATATTCTGGAAGAGTCATGAACAAACTATAACCTTCAATACTAGTAGTTGCCAAAGACGGTTTTCTTTGGCACACTAAAGAACTCTTGAGATGCAATTTTTAAACTTACTAATAACTTAACAATATACAGCTGTCCCTCAGTAACTGCAGGCGCCTACCCCAGGATCCTATTAGATACTAGAATCTGAGTCAAGTCTCTCCTAGAAACAGCCAAATGTTTGCACACAGCTGCTGCACATCCTTTTGTACTCCCAGATCCTCTCTAGATTACTTACAATACTGAACTGCTCTTTAGTTATTAGCCTATGCAGAGAACAAATACAAAACAAGTTTACATGTATTCAGCACACATGTTTAAAAGTATTTGTGGTAAGCAGTTAAATATACATATGGAACTCAAAGACACAAAAAACCAACTGTAGCAGAGAAATTGAGATATTCAGACATAGGTACGTAAAGACTCACAAGTGTATCTATACACACTTTTCCTTAAATCTGTTGCTATTACGTGATTCGCTATCAAAATAACCCTAGAACAGCAGGTTGCACTGTCAGTCAGCCCAGCTGCATCTTAGAGTTACTTGGAAACCTTTAAATAAACCTATTCATACTAATGAATAGGCCTACATTTCTGCTCTAAATGATACCAATACTGAAGACTTCTGGTTAGATAAATCCTAGATGTATCTGTCGAATCTGGGAGACAGAATACTATTTAAACAACAAATTAGTATACATGTTTAAACTAGCATGGCCATAGAAAATGAACTAGAGAGGCCACTACAGCCTCCATTAAAAAGCTTACTAACAGCTTTATGCTCTAAATTACCCTAAGTATGCAGAGCAAGTTTGTAGTCTTCCAAAGACTTTTCTAAAAAATGCCTAACAAATGAAACTTAGATATCTTTCAAACGAAAGAACACACCGTATCACCTCATTCTTCATTGGCAAAATTCTTCTGTAAGCCCATGCTGCACCAGCTGTTTTTATATCAACTTGGTACAAGCTAGTGTCATCTAAGAGGACAGAACTTCTATTGAGAAAATGCATCCATAAGTCAAGCCTGTTGGCATTTCTTAATTAGTGACTGATACGGGAGGGTGCAGTCCACTGTGGGTGGGGCCACCTCTGGACTGGTGGGCCTGCTTTATATCAGGAAGGAGATTAGGCAAGCCATGAGGCGTTAAGCCAGGAAGCAGCACCCCTCCATGGCCTCTGAATCAGCTCCTGCCTCCAGGACCCCACATGGTTGAGTTCCTGCCTCAGCTTCCCTCCATGGACTGGATGCAGAAGCCAAATGAACCCTTTCCTTCCTAAGCTACTTTGGGCTTTGGTGTTTCATCACAGCACTAGCAACCCCAACTAAGACACAGCCCTAGTGCCAAACAGCTGATTGCAACCACTCTATTTCCATTTCTTTACTACAGTCCATAATTTTCAACTTGGCTCTCTGAAATGTCAGTCTTCCTTTTCTTTTTCTCTCTTTATGGGTTCTTTCTACTCTCATTTAAAACAGAAAACCTCTACCAAATATTGGTGTACACCATATAGGAAAAATATTTCTGCAAAGAGAATTCAAGAACATATCAAAAATATCATTTATGATTTTAAAAAATGGTTTGTGCAATTCATCATACAAATTGGTTCATAGACAGAAAGCACATGATTATCTTAATAGGTGCAGAAAAGGCTTTCAACAAAATAACCTTCATAATTCAAGTTCTGGAGAAACTAGGAATACAAAGAATGTATCAACATAATAAAAGCCACATATAACAAACTTACACCTAACATTTTACTAATGGGAAATTGAAAACATTTCCAATAAAATAAGGAATAAGACAAAGATGTCCCCTCTCCACCCTTATTCAATATTACGTCTTTAGTTTTATGTAGGACAATATGATGAAAGGAAAATAAAATAGAAGCAGGGAAAAAAAGAAGTCAGAGTAACCTTATTTACGGACAATATAATCTATACATAAGAGACCCTAAAGACCACCAGAAAACTATTAGAGCTAATAAAAAACACACTTTCAGCAAAGAGACAAGGTTCAAAATAAATATAGAAAAAATAGTAGCTTTCCGAGATACCAATAATGAACACATTGAGAAAGAAATCAGAAAAATAATCCCATTCACAATTACCTCAAAAACAAACCAAAGCCTTGTAATAAAGCTAGTCAAGGAAGTAAAAAACTTCCACAGTAAAAACTTTAAAATGCTAAAGAAATAAATCAAAGATACTCTAAGATGGAAAACCATTCCATGCTCATAATGTGAACAACATATACTATGAAAATAGCTATACTATCAAAAACAATCTACAAATTGGATGCAATTCTCATCAAAATTTTGACACCATTTTTCTTTACAAATGGTGGGGGAAGCGGGGGGGGGGGGGCTGAAAATTCAGACACACCAAAGACCAATTAGTAAAGCAATCCTGAGCAAAAGAACAATGCTGGAAGTTACCATACCTGATTTCAAGTTGCACTACAACAGAGACATGGTAATAAAAACATCACTGGCACACACTTTTAATTCAAGCACTCAAGGGCAGAGGCAGGTAGATCTCTGTGAGTTTGAGGCCAACCTAATCTACTTAACGAGTTCCAGCCCAGTCAGAGCTACAAAGTTAAGACTATCTCAAAAAGAAAACAAAAAGCATCATAGTAACAGTACTAAAGCAGAGACAAATCAATGGCAGCACAAGAGACCCAGTTATAAACCCAGACAGTCACAGGATTTTTTTTTTTTTATAAAATCAGAAAAAAAGCACATTTGAGCAAATAGCCTCCTCAACAAATATTGTTGGCAAAACTATCTACACATGGAAGAATAAAACTAGAACAGTCTCTCTCATCATATACAAAAACCAACTCTAAAGAGATCAAAGACCTTAATGTAAGACCTGAAACCCTAAAACTAGTAAGGACAAAGCAGAAGAAACATTTAAGATACCAGCATAGGCAAATATTATTAAACTCCAGGATCTCAAGAAACAGTGCCAACAATGATAAATGAGTTTTCATGAATGCAAAAGAAACAAACAAACAAAACCAAATCTATACACACTCAAGAAAATAACTGCATGAAGAGACAGCTTACAGAATAGGAGAAATCTTTGTCACTATGCATCTGACAGAGGGTTAAAATCTAGAATACACAAAACTCAAAAACCCGATCACCAGTGTAATCAAAAAACTAAACTACCTAATCACAAACTGGCAACAAATGTATGGACCCCAGAATGACAAAGCATATCTTTAATCCCAACATTGGAGCAGAAGCAGGTGGATCTCTGTAAGACCAACCAAGTCCAGCCTGATATACACATCAAGTTCCACATAAAGAGATCTTGCCTCATAGATAATTAAATGAATTAAGTGAATATTTAAATTATATAAAAGAATATTTAACATCACTAGCCATTAAGAAACACAAATTAAACACTACAATGACATTTTTATCTCACTTCATTTAGAATGGTATTTTTAAAACAAAAAACAACAAATGCTGGTGAGAATGCAGACAAAAGGGAGACCCTTATACAGTCCTGGTGAGAATGTAAACAAGTCCAGAACGTGTTATACAGCGTGGAGATCCCTGAAAAAGCTAAAATATACCTCATGACTCAGCTATACCACTCCTGGGTAATTGTCTAAAAGTTACAAACAATAACAAAAAAACCCACAGAAATACTTGGATATCAACGTTTACTGTTCCACTGTCCATCAACTGAGAAATGGAAAAAGAAAATGTGGTTTATATACAATGAATTCATTCTGCCATGAAGATGAAATTATGTCATTCTAAGTAAAATGGGTACAACTGGAGATAATTATATAAAGCAAATTAAATCAGTCTCAGAAGGGCAAATACTGCATGATTTCTCTCACTTATGGATCCGAGATTTAATCGATATATAAAATGCTGTATGTGAAATGGTATGAAAGTAGAAGCAAAACTGTTTGGGAATAAAGGAGATTAACGGAAAAGAGGAGGTATGAGAAATGTGAGGGCAGTGAAGGATGGAGGGGTAAACTAAAGTACATTACATACTTGCATGAAAAGGGCCTAATTAATCCTGTAGGATTAGTTATTAAAGTCTTCCATGTGTTTTTACCTGTCAATCATGTACAGGACTGGTACCTGCCGTCTACAATGAACTCACCCATTTCTTCACTCCTTCCTTTAAAATACAGTTTCACTGTGGTGTTTAGGATTCTAACTTTAATATTATTCCACATGTCTTAGTATGTGTAAATGTTAGTCATCTAAAGAGAAGATCAAGCTAATGGACACACATAGAGCGCTTGAGAGATGACTCCGATTAAGATTGCTTCTTGTTCATCCAGAAAACCTGAGATAGGTTCCCAGCACCTAAGTTCACAACCACCTGTAATTCCCAATCAAGGAAATTCCCTCTGATCTCAACTGACACACACAAGTAACACTCACAGACACACAAATACACATAAAATCAAATCTTAAATAACACTAGGAAAATCATGTAGTACCAGAATTTACTATAAACTGTGTGAGTATTCTTATGATACTCATTTAATAAAGCTACCATCCTAACACAAAACAATAGCAAAATTCTTTTCTTTAGCATTTAAATATAGCTTTTCACATTACTAGGCACATTCCTCTCTTCAAAGATGACAAGAATAAAATCAATACCAGTTGTTAATTCATTCTCATAAGAAAGATTTCAGGTGAGTTTAACTAGATAACGGTGTGATGATTTTGATTTAAAAAAGGGTATAATGATATATTTCCAATTTCCAATCTTTTGAGTTGGGAATCACATAAACTGTACTTTATGCGCCTAGCACAAACTAATTAGAACTTGATGATGAAACACAGTGCTCAGAAGGCTACTGCAAAGTCACTTAAATAAAACATTACTAGGTGTAGTAATGACTCCTTTAACTTTTCTCAAATATACATATTTTTCCAAAATATACAATCCAAGTCACCCAGATGAATCTGAAATTCATAGGACTGTAATTCTAGCTCATGCGAAAACTAGATCACTTAACCCACAGCCGCCTGGTAATAATTTTTTAAAACAACATTCTGAGGTGAACCTTTTACCTCAGCCCTGCAACCATTTCCATGGGGTATTTATGTGTGTGTGTGTGGGAGTGTATGTACACTTACCACGTATATATGTATACACAAATGTATACATATATGTATGTATACTCCCTTGGGCCTGGATTAGTTTTCGAGGGAATAGGGGTGGAATAGAACGCAGGCCAACTCCAGGTAAAACTGTCACCGTTGTGACAATTCCCTTCCTTTCGGAAAGGACAAATACCACCGCCACCCCAAACGTAACGACTCTGGCAATATTCCAAAAGCACCGGGCCTGAGGCCTCCCCTGTCACCTCCTGGGAGGCAGCACACGTACATGCATATAGACGCGCCCCTGTACATGCATGCCACACGACCGGAGGTGTTTGGCTAGCAAAGTTTTCACGCTCCCTGTGGGCCTAGTAGCCCCGGGCAGCGCTGGGGAGGGGAGGGAAGGGAGAGGCGGCGCCGCTCACCGTCGATGTTTTCCCGGTCGCTGATGTGCTGCAGGTTGCAGCCCGTGTCCTCACGGCTGAGGTCCGTGTCGGGCCGGTAGGACTCCAGCCGCGAGTGCGCATTCCTCCTGAGCTTGGGGCTGGACGACACGCAGCACGAGGTTGTGTTCCCCATCGTCGAGCGCCCGGCTGGTAGCCCCGGGGCGCGGGCGCGGTCGCGGGCGCAAAGGCAGGCCGCCCGCGCCCCGCGGAGGACGGAAGCCGCGCCGGCCCCGGGTCAGCAGCGACGGCGGCGGCGGGGCCTCGCCATGGGCGGCGGCGACAAGCGGGCGGCTACCGCTGCTACGGCCTCAGCCCCTGGTTCGCGGCGGAGAAGCCCGAGTCCGCGACTGCGGCCCAGGGCAGAGCTCAGCCCGCCGCTGCCATGGCGGGCGGCGCCGCGCAGGCCGCCTCCCACAGCGCTCTCGTTCGGCGCCCGGCTCGCAGCCGCGACTCCCGCAAGCGGTTCCGGTTCACGCCGGGGACACGCGAGCACGCGCGGAACAGCCGAGGAGGGCGGCAGGAGCTGGAGCGCCCCCAGAGGCCCGAGGCGAAAGGCGGCGCGCAAGCTGACGTTCACGCAGCCCCGCCCCACGCCCGCCCGCCCGCGTCTGTCCAGCCACGCCCATCCGCGCGGCCCCGCCCCACGCCCGCCCGCGTCTGTCCAGCCACGCCCATCCGCGCGGCCCCGCCCCACGCCCGCCCGCCCGCGTCGGTCCAGTCCCGCCCACCAGCGCAGCCCCGCCCCATGCAGATTCGCTTCCGCTACACCTCTCTGATGGGCCCCGCCCCCTAGCCGCGGCCCCGCCTCTCCCCTCTGCTCTGGAAGCAGATTTTCGTCGCCGGAAGGTGTGCACTTGTGGGCGTCGCCGAGGCCGCAGTGCTGCTTTCCGCTCCACCCCTTCCAAGTCGCCCGGGCAGGAGGTAGTTAGTAGCCCGCGAGCCACGAGGGGGCGCCCGCCGGACGGAGCCTTAGCACAGCCTCTTGTCTGAGGAAGGTTGGTGATTTCTGAGTGTCCCTGATATTGGAATCAGCTCCAGGTTGAGTTGGGAGCGCACTCTGTTCTGTCAGGCTCAAGGAGCACTTGAGAATAAGCCTGGGGACAGAGGCTGACGAATCGTGAAGAATTAGCTGCAGTGTTCCGCGTTTTGGATTACACTTGTTTTATGTTTCAGATGCATGGATTTTGTGCGTGGTTTGGCGCCGTGAACCAAGATAAATGTTGGAAAGAATTTAAGGTGAGAACAACATTCTCAATCTTTTCCAAATAGTGAAGGGGAGCTGGGGCCCTTTTAACGTTCCCTACCCCACATAAACCAGGCGTGTGACTCATGCCTGTAATCGCAGCAGGGCAGAGAAGACTGGATAATCAGGAGTTCAACGGAGGGAGGAATATGCATGGTCATCCAGGTACTAACAGGAGAAACGAGGAAGCTGATGCTCACCTAGCGTGAGCAATCTATACCCGTCTTCTTAAAGTCTTGGTATTGTTCACACCTACTCTTTTTTAAGCCTGTGCAGTTCATCCACCGCATGGGAGTGTTCATACATTGTTGCTCTATAAGGGGTGGGGAGGCTCCATGCTCTGAGCTGTAATAATAATGTCATTTGTTGGAATGAGTGGCAAAATGCCTT
The DNA here is from genome assembly GCA_004026605.1 of Ondatra zibethicus. Classification (NCBI taxonomy): domain Eukaryota; kingdom Metazoa; phylum Chordata; class Mammalia; order Rodentia; family Cricetidae; genus Ondatra; species Ondatra zibethicus. The sequence continues at coordinate 25,386 of PVIU01003765.1, read as the reverse complement.
GGGAAATGAATGGCTGCTGAGTGGTGGTGTTGACCGGAAGAGAGAGGAAATATTAAAGGGAAGCCCCAGGGAGGGTGGGTAGAGAGCAGCACCAAGACAAAATAATGTTCTTTATTAAGGCTGTACTGGCCTTCTTCCCCGCGTGAAATGTAAATAGAATGCACTATCTTTTCTTTCAAAGGGTTAAATGAGACAAAAGGAGTTCCATCTTTAAAGAAATTTGTGAAGATGCCATCTGGCAAAAATCCCTCCCCCTGTTAGCAATTTTTTTTTGAAAGTATGTGCTCCAGGTTGTATCCTGTTCCCCAAAGCTTCACTTTGCTAAGTTAGCTAGTCTTATAAGCATGGGAAACCAGTCTCTGACTTCTCAAAGTAGGGCCCGAGACCCCTTTGTGTTAGGAATAAAAACCTATTAGCACATCCACTTCACTTACCACTATAAACCATTTTACAGAAGTTAATACTTTTGTGTTGCCCCATTTTCTGTGATTCCCGGACCTGCTTCTAACAACAGAAATGTTGGGACATATGTGCAAGTCAGCAAGAGTACACATTGAGACTTTCTGGGCTAATGTGTGAGGAGACTGAAAATTACATCTTATGTTTTAACAGCTTTGTAATTTGAGGCACCCAGACATAGTAAATTCCAATTTAATCATAAAGTTCATAGTTATATTGATCTTATGTGTGAAGGTCGTGAGAGAAATAGGAAAGCACCCAGGAAACAGCATAGTCTGCATATGAATCTTTGGAAGAACTTTGGCGTGCGGGAGAACTTTGGGATTTCAGGTCATTGAAACTACCCATGCTTACCAAATGATAGAGCAGCCACTGGTCAGCAGGGATGTTTTTGTCCCCTCTACTTTTTCCACTACCTCTTTGACACTCCCACCCCATTCTTTATAGAAATTGTATCTTTTTAGATTTACTGGGATGTGTGACTTATTACCAGGCCTGAAATGGAAATTTATGCATTAAGCTCCAGTAGTGATTTACCTAGTTGTAACTGGATGTTTCTCCCCTGCCCACAGTTCCCAAATAACCACTCTGAGACTTAATATTAATTTCAAACTGTTTGGCCTATTAACTCAGGCTTATTATTAACTAGCTCTTACAATTTAAATGAAGCCATTTCTATTATTCTATAGTTTACCATGGGACTCATGGCTTCTTACCTCACATCTTGCTTCCCTGGCAACTGCTGGCATCTCCTAGGCTCCACCTTATCCCTCCCCCCACACCCAGTATTTTTGCTTGGATTTTCCACCTGACTCTATTCTGCCTGGCTGTTGACCAAATCAAATTCCTTATTAATCAATGGTAATAAAACATATTCACAGCATACAGAAGGGCATCCCACATCACCTACTTGTCACCTACCATACAAATATACAAACTTACTCCATATTTCAGGCAGAGATGCCACTGGACTGACACACAGTGGCACTTGAAGAAGGATTTTGGACCTTAAGCAATTCCTGGCAGAGTTGTGATGCTAAAATGATAGTCTTGTTGAGCCACCACCTAGATGAGATGCCATGCATGGGTTTTTGTTGGTTTTGGTTTTCTGACAGCCCTCTGCACAATTTCTTGCCCAAGACAGAATCCAAAGCAATTACTCTCAGCAACCCCCACTCAGTGGATCTGCAGCCTGGGAACACTGCAAACATCTGCATTGCAACCACTGACACACTTGCTAAGACTGTCCAAGAACTCTTCCTGTGGCGCTGACGTTGAAAACAAAGGCATCTTAAATACCCCAATGCCTTGAGAAAACCCATGTTTATTTATGGGAAACAAACTCTGTAGAGTAACTAGGGCAAGAGTACCATACTGTGCCCTTAAGTTGCCTTGCATGTTAGAATGAGGGTCAAAGTAGAAGAGAACCACTGTGCTCTGTTGGTTTTCCCTCAGGGGAAAGAGGATGCAAATAGCATAAGACCAGGGATTCAGCTGTGGCTTCATGAGTAAGTTCAACAGGGTCACTGGAGTACTGAAGTTATCTCAGCATTCTTGTGAGCTTGTGATTTCTGGGCTGGTCATGATAGCTTTATCGATTTCTTAAGGCTTCCTCAACCCCACACGGATTCCAGTGGATCATCTATTTGCTGATCCCTCTTGTGTTCATATTGTTTGAACTTCTGTGACTCAATACTACTAATTCTGATGCCATGGCAAATACCATGATCGAAAGAAAATTTAAGGGAAGAAATGATACATTTCATCTTACAGTTCCAGGTTACAGTCCCTGTGCTGATAGAAGTCAGGGTAGGAATTCTCACTCAGGACCAAGGAAGTACAACATGAACCATGAAGGGATGTTGCTGCTGACTTGCTCACCAGGCTCATGTACAGCTAGTATCCTCACACAACCTATGTCACCAGCCAGAGGGAGATATGTATAGTTAGTATAACAGAAGTTATTCCAACTATGGGCCTAAGCCTATCTGCCCAATGTTGCTCACCTGTGTAAGATATTTGAGCAGAAGATCAGGTCCAGTCTTTAACAGAAGTCTCTGACTTGAGGTTTAGCATCCTGGGAGAGGTGCTCTAGATATAATGGAGTTCAAGGTGGCATCTCTTCAGATGTGCAGAGCATTTCTCTTGGTCTTTGCCTATAGACTGCCCAGTGGGCGTCATGGTGTCTACTTGTCTTGACTGACTGATGTCACTGGGTTCTGGTTATCAGGCACAGCCATAGCTTTAGTGGAGTTCCTGACTAAACTGGTTTTACATGTCTAAAAGTCATTTTTTTTTTACTTTGTTCATTACAGAATGGGTTGTGATTCAGTTGCCTTTCTGTGCAATTGAAGCACAAGGTGCAACCTTGTCATTATTCCCACACTGGGTTAAATGTAAGCTAAATACTACACATAATCTATCATGGAACCTTGGACAGGCCCCACCAAAAATTTGATGGTCTAATAAATTAGGGTTAGGAAAGAAACTTAGACTTTCTGAATAGTATGGCTTCACTGTTTTCTCACCTAGCTTAAAAAATAGGACAACATATCATACTTTCTCATGAACATTAATACTTTGTACCTGATTCACTACCATTTAGAGAGAAAATCTTATGAGAAACATTTCCAGTTTTACTTTTGATACAATGAACAATGAATCCTACTATACACAGGCTTATGTAGTTGGTCCTCAATTGTTAATAGAAAACCTAGGAATCCAGTATATTCATTCTGTATATCTTGTAACATACAATTACTATTATTTAACTCAAATTGTTGATAGCACAACAAATAATACAATAGTTGTGTTTCAATGACTTCCTTTTTCATTTTTTTTACCTCAGTAAAATAAGAAAAAGAGTGATCTCTCAAAAACTTCCACACAATGCTTCTAAAACTTCTAACAATTTTAGAAAAACATTCTTTTTTATTTGTTAATTTTTTTTCATTTATTTTACATCTCGATCACAGTTTCCCCTCCCTCTCTCCTCCTACCCCTCCCCCACCTCCACTCTACCCTGTATCCACTCCGCTCTCTCCATTCAAAAAGGGCAAGTGAGTGTCAGCAAAGCATGGGACATCAAGTTGAGGCAGGACCAAGATCCACCCACTGCATCAAGATTATGAGAGGCAACCCAGCATGAGGAATAGGTTCCCAAAAGCCAGCTCAAGTGCCGGGGACAGGTCTGATCTCACTGCTAGGAGCTCCACAAGCACATCAAGCTACACAACTGTCAACCACATGCAGAGGGCCTAGATCAGTCCCATGCAGGCTCCCTAGCAGGTAGGTGGTCCAGTGTCTATGAACTCCCATGAGCCCAGGTCAGCTGTCTCTGTGGGCTCCCCTGTCCTGACATTGACCTCCCCTTGCTCATACAATCCTTCCTTACTCCCTTCAACAGGACTCCCAGAAGCTCAGCCCAGTGCTTAGCTGTGAATTTCTGGACCTGCTAGAAAAACATTCTTTAAAATTTATTAGTTTATTGGTAGCCGGAATATTTACTTAAATAGGCATTGTTTCAGCCTCCATAGTTGGAGTCTTAGCATTAACTCAGAATGTGCAAACAGCTCAATGTACAAACAACTAGTTAAAATTTTTCTAAAATAGAAAAAGTTCAAAAAAAGATTGTTATTGGTTCCATAGAATGATTGGCTCAAGGAAAACAACCTATAGACATGGAAACAGTGCAAAATGCCCCCACTTACAGTTCTCTTCAAATATAAGTGAATATGAAGAAAATTCGTGGGAAACACCCTAGTATAGAAAACAGTCATGCTTTGAATAATGAACCAATAGAATAGAATGAAATATTGTTTTATAAGTATGTATATTGTTAATCAAATTATACATAATAAGTTCCAGGCCAGCTGGAGCTTTCTAATGAGATCCTGTCTTAAAAAACAAAGCAAAGTTATATATGTATGTATGTATGTGTGTGATTTTGTGTGCGTGTGTGTGTGCGTGCACGTACGTTACTTAGACATGTCTTACTATCATACTATGTAGGATAAGCAAGCTTGAATTCATGGAGCTCAGTCTGACTTTGCTATTGTGCTTGGATATATTCATTTCTGAGAATGATTTAACAGGGACCCATGGCTCACACCTGAAATGACTTTAAGAGATATTGTCCTGAACCTCCTGTGCTCTTTAATATTCAATTTTGATTCCTTTGTAAACATTGTGTGTAGGTGTAACGTGTTGTCTATGTAGCACATGCTTTATAACTCACAGTTACCTTTCTGTCTCTGTGTCTCGAGTTCTGTATTAAAAGAATTCACTACCACATACAGTTTAAAAAATAAGTTTTATAGTGCAAGTCTTCTCTTCTTATATTTTTCATTGCTGTGACTTTTTTTTACAATCTAATATCAGTCATTATTTTATTTGTATGGGTTTTTTCCTGTATGCATGTCTTTTTACTCTGTTCATGACTGGTAACCAGGGGGCCAGGAGATGGTGTCAGAACCCCTGGAAATGGAGTTACAGATAGTAGTGAGCTTCTATATGTACTGGGAATGGAAGCTGGGTGCTCTGGAAGATTCTTCAGGATTCTTAATTGCTAAAGTATTTTCCAATTCAATTTTTTTTTTGTTCTTGATTATGTTTCCTGTACAAGGTAGCCTAATCAGGGTCAGACACCTTATGCTGATTAAAACGTGGAATTCTCTTTCAGGTGAGAGAATTTTCCTCAGACAGGGCTGAGCTCCCAAAATACAACATGGTCAGCTCTGAAAGCATAAACATGCTAACTTAAAAAATGGACTCAAAAGGGTGTATTTCTATATTTCAGTATATTTATTCATATATGCTTAGCAAGGAAGAAGTTGGAAGGGAAGGAAGTATGTGGAAGGAATGGAGGGAGTAAAAAGGGGGCTATGTGATGTAATATGTTTTCAGTCTTTTACATATTGATATCTAGTTATGCCAGAACCACTTGTTAAATATCCTTTCTTTTTTCCATTTGATATTTTTTTGCTTCTTTTTCAAAAATCAGATGCTCAAAAGAGTATGAGCCAGCATTTGGTTGCTGGGAATTGAACTCAGGCCCTCTGGAAGAACAATCACTGCTCTTAACCTCTGAGCCATCTCTCCAGCTTCCTCCCTGTCTGTTCTTATGCCAATACCAGGCTGTTTTCAGTACTGTAGCTCTGTAGTAGAGTTTGAATTCAGGGATTGTGATGCCTTCAGAAATTCTTTCATTGTACAGGATTGTTTTGGCTATCCTGGGTTTTTTGCTTTTCCATATGAAGTTGAGTATTGTCCACTCTCTCCATATATATTCAATATAGTTCTTGAGGTCCTAGCTAGAGCAATAAGACACCAAAAGGAGATCAAGGGGATACAAATCAGAAAAAAAGTCAAACTCTCACTGTTTGCTAATGATATGATTGGTTACCTAAGCGATTCTACCAAGGAACTTCTACAAGTCATAAATGGCATAAAATATCTCTGAGTAACTCTAACCAAACAACTGGAAGACTTGTATGACAAGAACTTTAAATCTTTAAAGAAAGAAATTGAAGAAGACACCAGAAAGTGGAAAGATTTCCCATGCTCTGTGGAAGGCAGAATTAACACAGTAAAAATGGCAATCTTAGCTAAAGCAATCTACAGATTCAATGCAATGCCCATCAAAATCCCAGTAAAATTCTTCACAGACCAGGAAAGAACAATATTGCTTCTATTTCAAACTTCAAGTCTTTTTTTTTTTTTCTTGTAGACCAGGCTGGCCTCGAACTCACGGAGATCCGCCTGCCTCTGCTCCCGAGTGCTGGGATTGAAGGCGTGCGCCACCACAAACTTCAAGTCTTGAACTGCTTGCTTCATCAGTTTGATTGTTTGTTTTTTTTTTCTTGTTTACTTGGGTTTCTTTGAGAGATTTATTGATTTCTTCTAAATTTTTGTTTGTCTTTTCCTTCAGTTCTTCAAGGGAATTTTTCATTTGCTCTTTATATGTGTCCATTATCCTCATAATGTTACATTTCAATTCATCTTCTTCTAGGTTAGGATGATCCACTCTTCCAGTTGTATGCCGACTGGGTTCTGTTGTTACCTTGTTGTTTTGGAGTTGTTGATTGATTTCTTGGATTGGCGCCAACCCATCTCTTCCTCCATTTGGTGCCACCAGTGTCTTTTCCTCTTGGTTCGATTCTTGCACTCACTGTCTGTGTCTTGGGAACTGTTCTTGGTCTGCTCTATACTGTCACTGTCTGTGTCTAAGGGGACCACTGAGGTCTTTCTTGGCCTTCAATCTTGGCCTGCTCTCTTGGTTCGCTCTATTCTTCCACTCTCTGAGTCACAGCTTGTGCTTCAGAGTTCCTCTCTTGGTCCTCTCTCTTGTTCCTCTTCATGTAGTTGCAGCTTGTGTTTCAGACTTGTTCTGAGGTTGCTGGGGTGGAAGAAGGATAGGAGGGTTTGGGGGCAGAGTGGGACTTGTAGCTTTCAGAGTCCTATGGATGGGATGTGGGAGGTGGAGCAGCCTTCCAGCAGGAAACTCACCTGTAGGCTGGCTAGAGAAGCTGAGACAGATAGGCGAGGGACCTGCAATTTTGCACCCAGTAATAGAGGACCTAGAGAATGGGATGACCCGCAGGATGGGTTGTCAACCACCTCTTGGGCCTCTTTCTGTTGCAGCAGGCTCTGTTTTTCCTACTTCATTATCTATTCATTTCTTTCATTACCTACATACCCATTTTCTTTTCATTAATAAACATATTCACAATTTAAAACACAATGTAGGCAGTTTACAAGTTTTTTTCTTCTCAAATTCTTTTACTACCTGTTTAGCCCCTTTTGACCATGTGAGGAAACTTAAACTCCCAAGATACAGCTGGCTCCTCTGTCCTCAGTTTTGCTTGGTGGCTCCATCTGCTTCTCAGTTTATGAAAGCCAAGCCTAAAATTCGTGGCCTAGTCAGAAGAAAATGACCTAAAACTGCTTTCAACCTTTCTAATTGTAGAATGTCGATATTTGTGCTTACATGGGTGGTTTATTTTATTTTGTTTTGTTTTTAAACATTCTTTTTTATTTTACCTTCCAATCCTACTCCCTTCCCTCCCATCCTCCCACTCTCCTTACATTTCCCACTCTCTACTTCTATCTACTCCTCACAGAGTGTGAGGACTCCCATGGAGAATCAACAAAGTCTGTCACAACATATGAAGGCAGAATCAAGCCCTCCCCCCACGGCATATCTAGGCTGATCAAGGTATCCTTTCACAACAAATGGGCTCCCAAATGTCACTTCATGCACTATGAATAAATGCTGGTTGCAGTGGCAATGGCCCCAAAAGCTGCTCTAGCCACACAAGCTAAGCACTTGGATAAGATAATATCAGCCTGGGCTGAGCTGCTACAGCACTGGGCTAAGCTCCTGGAATTCAGTTGAAGAGACACAGAAGCGATAATATAGCAAAGGGGTCAAGACCATGATTGGGGAACCCACAGAAGCAGCTGACCTGACCAAGTTGGAGCTCATTGACTCTGGACTGACAGCTGGGTAACCTGCATAAATCAGGTGCTTTTATTTAATGTACCTGCTGCAGAAAGGCTTTTTATAAGTCAGAAACTCTTGGGGAACACTGAACTTTGAACCTCATGTTGGTATGCCAAAATGTTGTTGGTTGTTTTTACTCTTGCTCTTAGTTCTTTTGCTTTTTATTCTTTTGGATGGTTCACTACACAGATTCCAAATATATCACACTGAGTCTTATTATTAGTTATGAATGCTGGTCAATAGCTTCACTTCTGTCTTGCCTGCTTTTCTTAAATTATCCATCTTTATTTTGCCTCTGTGTTTTTATCTTTCCCTGTTCTGTATACATTTCTTTTTTTTTTTTTTTGGTTCTTTTTTGGTTTTTCGAAACAGGGTTTCTCTGTAGCTTTGGAGCCTGTCCTGGAACTAGCTCTTGTAGACCAGGCTGGTCGTGAACTCACAGAGATCCGCCTGCCTCTGCCTCCCGAGTGCTGGGATTAAAGGTGAGCGCCACCACCGCCCAGCTGTATACATTTCTTTACTTACTCTATGACTTGCTGTGTATCTTGGTGGCTGACCCTCATGTCCTTTCCTTTCCCTGCTTCTCCTTCCCTTTTTCCTTCCAGATTTCTCTTCCCATTTGTTTTCTCTGCCTGCCAGCCCCATCTATCCTTTCCTGCCAAGGCATGAACTCTTCACCTCTCTTTGGTGACTTCTTTTCATTTCTTGAGAAAACCTATAGTAGGATGAGCCTCTCTGGATGAAACTCCTCATTTCATAAATGAGATGTGAGTCTCTATAGTTTCAACCCACTTTCTTTTCCTCCTTTTATTTTTTGAGACAGGGTTTCAAGGTCCAACATCACTGGCTGTCCTAGAACTAGCTCTTGTAGACCATGCTGACCTTGAATTTACACAAATCTGCCTATCTCTGCCTCCAGAATGCTGGGATTAAACGCGTTCACCGTGTTCACCGCCAACTGGCTTCATTTGTGTCTACTGTGTTGTGGTTGAAACTAATCTTCCAACTTCCTTCTAGTGCCCTCATGACTTCACCACCATTACAGATTCTATCTGTAAATCATATAAAAGATACAGTAGAAGCAATTGTTATTCAGTGCTGGGCTGGTTGGCCTCCCTTTTGCCTGTGTAGTCCTGGCTGTCCTGAGAGCAACTCTGTACAAGAGATTTGCCTCCAACTCAGAGATCCCCTTGACTCTGACTTCAAATTGATGAGATTAAAAGTGGGCCAATATTCCTGGCTTTATTCTTTTTATTTTATTGTACGCTGGACCTGGAATGTAGGTTTCTGTTCATGTCAATCATATGTTGTTGTTCTGAACATCGCTCATGTCTTGAATTTTCAAATTTGGCAGAAGGTATCATTTTGTTTCCCAAGATGGCATGTATTCATGATATTAATATTCCTGAGTCTTCTGAGTCAGTGGACTGCAGGCATATCCCCTTCTTTCTTCCTGATATATATGTTTTGAAATCATTAATGAATATAAGTATTGTACCTATATTTATGGATATGCACCACGTGGGTACCTGGTCCTCACACTAGTCTGGTCTCAGAAACTCTGAACTTGAAATAATAGATAGTGTGATCCTATAAATAAGTACTGTCCATTGAGACCACCTCAAGGTCAGCAAGAGCTCTCTACTACTGAGCCATTTCTTCTTCCCTATGTTGACCATGTATGATCAACATTTAAATTACTCATGTTTTCACCTGTCCCTTTGTAACTATTTAAAGTGACAGTGCCATTCAGTAAATTCTTATTGATATTACACTTTAAATTGGGGCTTTTCAGATTTCTGGAAAATAAATACAGAACTCTTTGTAGAAACAGCAGTAAAAACCTCTGAATTCTTTCTGTCTTTTGTTTCTTTGACTGACTTTTTCATGAGAGACAGGATATTAATATGTATTTCAGGCTGTCCATGAACTGAGTGCATAGCCTAGGCTGGAATTTAACTGTGAGGCAGATATCCATGCCTCTGACTTCTGAGTACAGTGGTTAAACCTGTGAGCCTCTACTACAGCTTTTCCATCTTATTTTTTCTTTTTTTTCATTTGTAATTTTTATACAATTTATCTTATGTGTACTGTTGACCTGTTTACTTTTCTCTATGTTTTTAATAGGGATTTCTCTTGCAATGTGATATCTCATTCACAGGGTACAGATATGACAGACTTGAACCTCCTATTCTGTTTCCTTGCAAAAAATATTTGGTGATTATATTATAATGTCTGTGTCATGGAATAAGTGTGGGGACCACCAGAGTCATATGACTATACAGTCAAAGAAGTATACATTTACAATGTTGTCAGTATCATGCTCTCTGTTGTACACATATATGGTACATTTCAGGATGCAGTGACCTATGATGATGTGCATGTTGACTTCACTTGGGAAGAGTGGAAGTTGTTGGATACGTCACAAAGGAATCTCTACAAAGATGTGATGCTGGAGACCTACAGGAACCTCGCCTGCATAGGTAAGACTGAATCTTCCTTCACGGTTTTAAATAAGAAGACAGCTTTTCCTCATTTTTTGAGCTCTTCTACAATCTGATTGGGAAAGAAGAGTTAGTCAAGTAAATCAGGCATGTTTCTAAGGTTTACTGAAGATAGTAACTTAAATTTTGTACAGTTTTCAATAATATACCATATATTATCTGGTACTATTTTTTAGGATACAGTTGGGAAGACCATAATATTGAAGAACGTTGTCAAAGTTCCAGAATTCATGGAAGGTAATTATCATGTGCAACCTGATATGAATGTCCCTCTGAACAAATTGTAATGCATTCTAGATGTTTTAAACAAAAGCAAGTATAAGGAAGCCCAGGTTCATGTGCATTGATGATTATTAAATTATCACAAAACCATACTCCTCAGTTATAGATAGGTTAATTGCATTTGCAAGACACTCTCTTAAGAAATAAAATGCCTCAATAGATTTCACCCTTTGAATCCTAGTCCGTGAAAGCTATGCTATAGAACTGCCAATCTATTAAGTTTCTTACCACCCATATTAAGAAAGGTATATATGTTGAAGATGTGATAAGCACATCCCTAAAACTTTCTAATAAGCAAGCTAGTGTTACCCATATGCTTGCTGTGACTGTACTAAAATTGGTTAGGGGGCAGTTAGAATCAAGAGTCAAGAGGCAGTCATTGCTGAGAACTTAATGCCTAACTACATGTCTATGAGGAATAGAAATTCAAACTATGCTATTCAATGTGTAAATCTTCTATTTGTTATTCATTCTTTAGTTGGTATATCATATATTCTATATATAAGTCACGTGACCATAGGGATATTAGCAGACATAACATACCATATACAAATGCCTGATTTTGTTCGAGGTCTCTTCAAATATGTCAAAAAAATCTCATATAGAAAAAGGATTCTATGGGCTGGAGAGATGGCTTAGTGGTTAAGAGCACTGACTGCTCTTCCAGAGGTCCTGAGTTCAATTCGCAGCAACCACATGGTGGCTCACAACCATCTATAATGAGATCTAGTGCCCTCCTCTGGCATATGGGCATACATGGAGGCAGAATGTTGTATACATAATAAATAAATCTTGAAAAAAAAAGAAAAGAAAAAAGATTCTGTAAATGTGATCCAAGTAATAGAGGTTCTTACCATCAGAGGTCTCTTCAACAATGCAAAACAACCCCTAAAAAGGGGAGCAACATGAATACAAACACAGTGATAAAACCGTAAGAACTTAATTCTTTTGACAATTGAACAAAATTATGAAATTAATTCATACACATATAAAGATTCAACAGTGTATTGAATATGGTAAAGCTTTTACATGTGCCAATTATCCTTGCAGCCACAAAAGAAGTCGTACTGGAGAGAAACCCTATGAATGTAATCAATGTGGTAAAGGCTTTGCACATCACCGTAATCTTCAAATGCATAGAAGAATACATACTGGAGAGAAACCCTATGAATGTAATCAATGTAGTAAAGCCTTTGCACACCATAGTCATCTACAATGCCATGAAAGAACACATACTGGAGAAAAACCCTATGAATGTAATCAATGTGGTAAAGCCTTTAAACAGCACAGTCATCTTCAAAGACATAAAAGAACACATACTGGAGAGAAACCCTATGAATGTAATCAGTGTGGTAAAGCCTTTGCAGTACATGGTAATCTTCAAACACATAAAAGAACACATACTGGAGAAAAGCCCTATGAATGTAATCAATGTGGTAAAGCCTTTACACAACGCAGTTCTCTTCAAATACATAAAAGAACACATACTGGAGAGAAACCTTATGAATGTAATCAATGTGGTAAAGCCTTTGCACAATGCAGTTATCTTCAAATACATAAAAGAATACATACTGGAGAGAAACCCTATGAATGTGATCTGTGTGGAAAAGCCTTTGCACATCATGCCAGTCTTCAGATGCATCTTAAAGTAACACATACTGGAGAGAAACAATATGAATGTTATCCATGTGGTAAAGTCTTTGCACGACATGGTAGTCTTCAAATACAGAAAATAACTCATATTGGAGACAAAACCTATGAATGTGATCAATGTAGTAAAACCTTTGCACATCACAGTTCTCTTCAAATACATAAAAGAACACATACTGGAGAGAAACCATATGAATGTAGTCAGTGTGGTAAAGCCTTTACACAACGTGGTCATCTTCAAGGGCATAAAAAATCACATACTGGAGAGAAACCGTATAAGTGCATTCAATGTGGTAAATCCTTTGCACATTACAGAAATTTTCAAATACACAAAAGAACACATACTGGAGAGAAACCCTATGAATGCAATCAATGTGGTAAAACCTTTACACGATGCAGTGGTCTTCAGATACATAAAAGAACACATACTGGAGAAAAACCTTATGAATGTGATCAATGTGGTAAAGCCTTTACATGTCATTCCAGTCTTCAAGTGCATTTTAAAGGAACACATACTGGAGAGAAACCCTATGAATGTAATCTATGTGGGAAAGCCTTTGCCTATCACAGTTATTTTAAAATTCATAAAAGAACACATACTGGAGAGAAACCCTTTGTATGCAATCAATGTGGTAAAGCCTTTGCACAACAGAGTCATCTCCAGCGCCATGAAAGAACACATACTGGGGGCGTGAGTCTAGGACCTCCCAGGAACTAGGCCTCAGCCAGGACCTCTGCCACTCTGAGTGTGAGTGAACCTGGGAATAGGCAGGAATCAGAAATCTCAGCAGGGCCCAGCATGAGTCTGTGACCTCAGGGAGAGTATGCCTGGGCCAGGACCTCTATGGGTTAGGGCATTGGTCTGGGACATCAAAGGGTATAATCAGGAACCTGGAACCTCTACGGGTCCAAGTGTGAGTCTGGGACCTCTGAAGAAGTAAGCAGGTCTGGGCACATCCGAGCCTGGGATCTCCGAGGCAGTAGACCAGAACCAGAAACCTTTCCAGGTCCAACTCCAACCCAGGGACTTCTACAGGAGAGAATCCAGATCAGGATTTACAGATGTAGGTCAAAGCTGGTAACCTAGACCAAAGTTGCCCTGAGGCAAGGAACTCCACCTTGGGCAACAAATTCCACAGGAAAGGGACTGAACAGGACACCTAGGACAGAGAGGGCCAGAGGAAACAAGCTCCACTGGGAGCAGAAGCCAGGAGCAAATCCAGCCCTGGAAGCCAACCCAGTCCCAGAACACTAGTGGATCAGGACTGAGCCAGCAACCAGATCCAGAATCAGTGATCTCCACCAAAACAGGTCCAACTCCAAGTCAGGGACTTCTGCAGGAGGGGATCCAGACCAGGATTTACAGAAACAGATCAAAGCCAGCAAGCTAGGCCAAAGTAGGCATGAGACAGCAAACTCCAAGGGAGCAGAGCAAAGCATAGGAGCGCTGAGCTATCTCCAGGAACAGGAGTAACCAACGGGGTAACTAGAACTGTGACACTGACTGTACCACAAGGAACAACCATCTGAGATTTGGATTCACTGGCACCTAGAAGATTATTCAACAGAATCTTAAACAGCCCCAACCACTCCTATTAGAGGAAAAGATGAGTAGAAAAGGGAAGATCACATGCTACACCACAAAAAGCAACACAATACCAGTAAAACCTAAAGACCTTACAACAGCAAGACCTGAAAAACCAAATATGGATGAGTCAGAAGAAAATGACCTAAAAAATAACTTCAAGAGAATGTTTGAAACTCTTAAAGATGAAATGACAAATTCCCTTAAAGAAATGGAGGAAAAGACAAACAAAAAATTGGAAGATATCAGGAAATCACTTAAAGAAAACTAAGAAAAAGAAATCAAACATATAAAAGAAACTATCCAGGACTTGAAAATTGAAATAGAAACAAGAAAGAGAACACAAGCCGAAGGAATTATAGAAACAGAAATTATGAGAAAAAGATCAGGAACCACAAACAAAACCATGAACAGCAGAATACAAGAAATGGAAGAGAGACTCTCAAGCGCTCAAGATACAATAGAGGAAATACACTCATCAGTTAAAGAAAACGTTAAATCTAACAAAAGCTTAACCCAAAATATCCAGGGAATATGGGACACCATGAAAGGGCCAAATCTTAGAATAATAGGTATAGAAGAAGGAGAAGTTCAACTCAAAGATACAGAAAATTTATTTAATAAAATCATAGAAGAAAACTTTTCCTACCTAAAGAAGATATGCCTATGAAGATACAAGAAGCTTACAGAACATGAAATAGACTGGATCCAAAAAAAGTCCTCTCACCACATAAAAAAACAAACATACAGAGCAAAGAAAGAATATTAAGAGCTGCAAAGGAAAAAGGCCAACTAACATATAAAGGTACACCTATCAAAATTACACCTGACTTCTCAGTGGAGACAATGAAAGCCAGAAGGTCATGGATAAGCATTATGCAAACATTAAGAGACCATGCATGCCAGCCCAGACTACTATACCCAGCAAAACTGTCGATCACCATAGAAGGAAAAAACAAGATATTCCATGACATATCTAGATTTCACCAATACCTAGCCACAAACCCAGCCCTACACAAAATACTACAAGGAAAACTCCAACCTAAGGAAGATGACTACAACAACAAAAACACAGACAATTGATGATCTCATAACAGAAAATCCCGAAGAAGAAAATAAATGCACAAATTAAAATCACCAACAATGAAAACTAAATTAACAGGAGATAGCAACCACTGGTCATTAATATCCCTTAATGTAAATGGACTCAACTCACCTATAAAAAGGCACAGACTAACAGATTGGTTACAAAAACAGAATCCATCCTTCGTCTGCATAAAAGAAATGCATCTCAACCTCAAAGACAGACATCATCTCAGAGTAAAGGGTTGGGAAAAATATACCAATCAAATGGACCTAAGAAACAAGCAGGTGTAGCTATCCTAATATCTAACAAAATAGACTTCAAGCTAAAATTAGTCAAAAGAGACAAAAAAGGTAATTTCTTATTAGTCACAGGAAAAATCCATCAAGAGGAAATTTTAATACTGAACATCTATGCCCCAAATAGAGGGGCACCATCATATGTCAAAGAAACACTTCTAAAGCTTAAATCATATATTGAACCCCACACACTAATAGTGGGAGACTTCAACACTTACCTCTCACCACTGGACAGGTCAATCAGACAAAAAATGAACAGGTGAAAATAAGAGAACTAACAGGTGTTATGACTCAAATGGACTTAACAGACATCTATAGAATATTCCATCCAAACAGAAAAGAATATACCTTCTTCTCAGCACCTCATGGAACCTTCTCAAAAATTGACCACATACTTGGTAACATAACAAACATCAACAAATACAAAAAAAATTGGAATAACCCAGTATACCTTATCAGATCACCATGGATTAAAACTAGAAGTCAACAGCAATACTAATTCCAGAAAAGCCACAAACACATGGAAATTAAACAATGCTCACCTGAATCATCAATGGGTCAAGGAAGAAATAAAAGGGGAAAATTAAAGACTTCCTAAAATTCAATGAAAATGACCACACAACATACCCAAATTTATGGAACACAATGAAAGCAGTGTTAAGAGGCAAGTTCATAGCACTAAACACCTACATAAAGAAGCTAGAAAAATCCCACACTAGTGAATTAACAGAACATTTGAAAACTTTAGAACAAAAAGAAGCAAACTCACCTAAGAGAACTAGAGGGCAGGAAATAATCAAATTGAGAGCTGAAATCAACAAAATAGAAACAAAGAAAACAATACAAAGAATCAATGAGACAAAGAGTTGGTTCTTTGAGAAAATCAACAAAATAGGCAAAACTTTATCCAAACTAACCAAAAGGCAGAGAGAGAATATCCAAATTAACAAAATCAGAAATGAAAAGGGGGACATAACAACAGACATGGAGGAAATACAGCAGATCATCAGGTCATATTTTGAAAATTGTATTCCACAAAATTGGAAAACTTAAAGGAAATGGACAACTTCCTGAATAAATATCACTTACCCAAATTAAATCAAGACCAGATAAGCAAATTAAATGGACCTATAACTGCTGAAGAAATAGAAACAGTCATCAAAAGTCTCCCAACCAAAAAAAGCCCAGGACCAGATGGTTTTAGCTCAAAATTCTACAAGACTTTCAGAGAAGATTTAATACCAATACTCCTCAAATTATTCCACACAATAGAAACAGAGGGAACATTGCCAAATTCTTTTTATGAGGCTACAATTACCCTGATACCCAAACCACAGAAAGACATTACTAAGAAAGAGAATTACAGACCAATCTCACTCATGAACATTGATACAAAAATACTAAATAAAATACTGGCAAATACTGTTTTAAAAATCAATATGGCTTCTGCTCCTAGTAGGGCTTGTTCTTTCTCTGTCGTAGGTAGCTGCTCAATAAAATATTGGCAAATTGAATCCAAGAACACATCAGAACCATCATCCACAATGATCAAGTCAGCTTCATCCCACAGATGCAGGGATGGTTCAACCCATGAAAATATGTCAATGTAATCCACCATATAAACAAGCTGAAAAGTAAAAATCACATGATCATCTCATTAAATGTCAAAAAAGCTTTTGACAAAATTCAACATCACTTCATGATAAGGTCTTGGAGAGAGCAGGGATACAAGGAACATTCTGGAACATAAGGCAATAAACAGCATGCCAACAGCCAACATTAAAATAAATGGAGAGAAACTCCCAGCAATTCCACTGAAATCAGGAACAAGACAAGATTGTCCACTCTCTTCATAGCTATTCAATATAGTTCTTGAGGTCCTAGCTAGAGCAATAAGACACCAAAGGGAAATCAAGGGGATACAAGTTGGAAAAGAAGTCAAAATCTCACTGTTTGCTGATGATATGATAGTTTACATAAGTGATCCCAAAAATTCTACCCAGGAACTTCTACAACTCATAAACACATTCAGCAATGTAGCAGGATACAAGATTAACTCAAAAAAATCAGTAGCCCTCCTGTACACAGATGATGAAATGGCTGGGGAAGAAATCAGAGAATCAACACCCTTCACAATAGCCACAAATAGCATAAAATATCTCGTAGTATCTCTAAACAAACAAGTGGAAGCCTTGTATGACAAGAACTTTAAATTTTTGAAGAAAAAAATTGAACAACACACCAAAAAAGTGGAAAGATCTCCTATGCTTTTGGGTAGGCAGAATTAGCATAATAAAAATGGCAATCTTACCAAAAGCAATCTACAGATTCAACACAATGCCCAGCAAAATTCTTCAAAGACCTCGAAAGAATGGTACTGAACTGCATATAGAAAGGCAAAAAAACCCAGGATAGCCAAAACAATCCTATACAATAAAAGAACTTCTGGAGGCATCAAAATCCCTGACTTCAAACTCTACTACAGAGCTATAGTACTGAAAACAGTCTGGTATTGGCATAAGAACAGACAGGAGGACCAATGGAACAAAATAGAAGACCCAGATATCAATCCACACATCTTAGAACACCTGATCTTCGATAAAGAAGCAAAAAATATCAAATGGAAATAAGAAAGCATATTCAACAAGTGGTCCTGGCATAACTGGATATCAACATGTAGAAGAATGAAAATAGACCCATGTCTATCACCATGCACAAAACTGAAGACCAAATGGATCAAAGACATCAACATAAGACCAGCCACACTGAACCTTATAGAAGAGAAAGTCGGAAGTACACTTGAATGCATTGGCACTGGAGACTACTTCCTTAATATAGCCCCAGCAGCACAGACACTGAGAGAAACAATTAATAAATGGGACCTCCTGAAACTGAAAAGCTCCTGTAAAGGAAAGGACAGGGTCAACAAGACATAATGACAGCCTACAGAATGGGAAAAAATCTTCACTAACCCCACATCAGACAGAGGTCTGATCTCCAAAATATACAAAGACCTGAAGAAACTGGAAACCCAAAGATCACATAATCCAACAAAAAAAATGGAGTACAGACCTAAACAGAGAACTCTCAACAGAGAAATCTAAAATGACTGAAAGACACTTAAGGAAATGTTCAACATCCTTAGTCATCAGATAAATGCAGATCAAAACAACTCTGAGATTCCATCTTACACCTGTAAGAATGGCCAAGATCAAAAACACTGATGACAATTTATGCTGGAGAGGTTGTGGGGGAAAAGGGAACACTTCTGCATTGCTGGTGGGAATGCAAGCTGGTACAACCCCTGTGGATGTCAGTGTGGCGGTTTCTCAGAAAATTAGGAAACAACCTTCCTCAAGACCCAGCAATACCACTTTTGGGTATATATCCAAAGGATGGTCAATCATGCCACAAGGACGTGCTCAACTATGTTCATAGTAGCTTTATTTTTCATAGCCAGGACCTGGAAACATCCTAAATGTCTCTCGACTGAAGAATGGATAAGGAAAATGTGGTACATTTACACAATGGAGTACTACACAGCAGAAATAAATAATGACATCTTGAATTTTACAGGAAAATGGATGGAACTAGAAAACATTATTTTGAGTGAGGTAACCCAGACACAGAAAGACAATTATCATATGTACTCACTCATAGGTGGTTTTTAAACACAAAGCAAAGAAAACCAGCCTACAAACCACAATCCCAGAGAACTTAGACAACAATTAGGATCTAAGAGAGACTTACAAAGATCTAATCTACATGAGAAGTAGAAAATAGAAAAAGACAAGATCTCCTGGGTAAATTGGGAGCATAGGGACCTTGGGGGAGGATTGAAGGAGGGACGGGAGCAGAAAAATGTAGCGTTCAATAAATATCAATAAAAATGTATATAAAAAGTTATTCCAAATGTTAGTCTCTAAAAAACAAAACAAAAGCCTCAGAGCATATGTATTGATAGATATTTATGACCACAATTCTCAGTTGTCATGAAAAAAAAAATAAGAACACATACTGGAGAAAACCCCATGAATGTAATCAATGTGCTGAAGCCTGTGCCTCTCATGGTAGTCTTCAAAGACTTATAAAAACACATGGCATAAAGAAAACCTTTAAATGTAATCAATGGGATAAAGCCTTTGTACATAAGAGTCACCTTCAAATATAGGAAGAACACAACACATACTGGACAGAAACCCTATGAATGTAATCAGTGTGGCAAAGCCTTTACATTTATCAGTAGTTTTTGAAATCATGGCAAAAAGTAATACTGCAGAGAAAACCTAAAAATATAGCCATTGTGGTAAAGTTATGTACTTTATACAAGAGTAAAACTTTTTGTATGCAATAAATATTTGAAGGACTGAATATGACAGTAGTCTTTAAGTATGTATAAAAAATACTGAGGTCTCTTTCTTGATTTGGTTTAGTTTGGTTTTGGTTTTGGTTTTTCGAGACAGGGTTTCCCTGTTTAGCAGTCCTAGCTGTCTTGGAGCTAACTCTTGTAGACCAGGCTAGCCTTGAACTCACAGGGATTCACCTACATCTTCTTTCTGAGTGCTGGGGCTAAAGGCATGTGCCACCACTGCCCGGCCAGTACTGAAGTCTTATTATTTTAAAGTATTTGGTAAGATCTTTATACCACACACTTGCATTCAGTTACACAAGATTATTTTGAAAAAATAATTGAAAATAATTTGAAAGAAATTGACAGTGTCAAAAATCTGTTCAAACTTTATAGTATACATAGTTTACCCCAGAAACTCATGGAAAAAATGAATTTACGAAGCCCTATGTTATACGTGAAAGGAAACAACCTTCCTCAAGACCCAGTAGTACCACTTTTGGGTATATATACAAAGGATGCTCAATCATGCATGAAAGAAACACATGGCGATGCTAAAACCAGAATCAGTGAAAAACTCACACCTTGGCCGTGGAATCCACATTAAAGAAATGCTCTCTATCTTTGACCAACTGAGTGTGAACCCAACCAATCCCCAAGCAGGAAAAAAATCAATGAATTTCTGAGCAATTCCAACCCTAAAAATAGCCTTGGAAAAACTCTAACCCTAAGAAACCCCATATAAAATTTGTGCCTGTTCAGTTGACTGCTGCCCTTTTCCACTCTGGAAGACACAGGTAATCTCCTGGATTTCTCCCTCCCAAATAAATCTCTTGAATGAGTTTTGGGTGAAGATTTTCTTTTGCTGGAACAGAGCAGTATCTCTGCTTGGAAACTTCCTAGTAGAACACAGCACAAATAAAGGGACAACTCTGCTCGGAAACTCCATCAGGGGAGTAGAGCAGAAGTACCGACATTTTGCTTGACCCAGAACAGATGACTACATTTCTGTAGGTGTTCCCCATTAGTAGAGTGAAACAGAGAAGTAACGTGGTCCAAAGTTGAGATGAAATAGACATCACTACTGGGAAAATCCCTAGTGTGGTGTAGGAGGTCCTTCTGTCTTTGTGTTGCTTTCATCGTTTAATAAAAAAACTGCTTTGGGCCCCTGGTAGGGCAGAACTTAGGTAGGCAGAGAAGACAGAACTGGATGCTGGGAGGAAGAAAGCAGAATCAGAGAGATGCCATGGATCCTCCACCTGAGATGGACACTGGTTAGAATCTTTCCCGGTAAGTCACTGCCACGTGGCGATATACAGATTAATAGAAACGAGTTAAATCAAGATATGAGAGTTAGCCAATAAGAGGCTAGAGATAATGAACCAAGCAGTGATTTAATCAATACAATTTCTGTGTGGTTATTTCAGGGCTAAGCTAGCCAGGCGGCCTGGACAAACAAGCAGCCCTCTCCCTTGCAGCACTAGTGGAGTGGAGCAGAGCAACAATGGACATCTCTGCTGGGAAGATCACTTAGCAGAGTGCAACAGAACACACCTGTATGGACCTGGAGAACAGAATAGGCACATCCTATGGGCAGACCATTCTTTACCAGAACACAGCTTCAGGAATAGCCTGTCTTCTCAAAAATGAGGATACCTTTCCCCTCACAGCTGTATATACTCAGGATACTTCCTTTCACATCTGTAGGTATAGCCT
Source organism: Ondatra zibethicus (assembly GCA_004026605.1). Taxonomy (NCBI): domain Eukaryota; kingdom Metazoa; phylum Chordata; class Mammalia; order Rodentia; family Cricetidae; genus Ondatra; species Ondatra zibethicus. The sequence goes on along the minus strand of PVIU01003765.1, from coordinate 3,955 downwards.
GACTTCCAAACTTAAAGCTCCTAAGTCTCCATCCCATCAATCCCTGGTTGTAGTCTGAGGGTGCTGTTCATTTCCTGGCTGGCCAGACTCCAGAAATAATCACACAGAAACTGTATTATTTAAATGACTGCTTGACCAGTAACTTAAGTGTATTGCTAGCTAGCTCTTATATCTTACATTAACCCATTTCTATGATTTTATATTTTACTATGAGGTTCATGGCCGACCAGCAAGGTTCTGGCTGGCATCTCTCATCTTCCTCCTCTGACACCTCCATGGCTTCTCATTGACTCTGCCTACTCTCTCTATATATCTCTTCCAGCCTGGCTATATTCTGTTAAGCCATTTGTCAAAAGCAGCTTCTTTATTAACGAATAAAAGTAACACATATACAAGACTACCAGCTCCATCTGGTATCTGCATTCCTGGCAAAAATAAGGATATTTTAAGAGAAATTTATTTCTCTCCCTTTGATTGACAACTAGGGAAGCAGTAAACACCAGGACATTATAACTTTTCTGTTAATTTCATAGTGGGAAAAGACTATACTGATGTAAATAAATCAGGAAAGACAAGGTATAAATCAGAAAGTTTAAGTAAGGTGGTTCAAACACCTTACAATTCTGTCCAAATGTCAGAATTATATGCTATTATGAGGATATTAGTGGACTTTATAGAAAGAACCTCTCAATATAGTTACTGATTTGCAATATATAGAAAGTTGTTTTGCATATTAAAGCTGATAAATTTATGCCAAATGATACAGATTTGGCATTATCTATCATTTATTCAGAATGTTGATAGGGCAGAACTTAGGTAGGCTGGCAATGACTGAACTAGATGCTGGGAGAAAGAAGGGTGGATTCATATAGACACCTTGGATCCCCTGGAGACAGATATGCTGAAACTTTAGCCAGTAAGCCACTGTCATGTGGCAATAGACAGATTACTAGAAATGGATTAAATTAAGCTGTAAGAGCCAATAAGAAGTTAGAGCTAATGGGCCAAGCAGTGCTTTAATTAATAGAGTTTCTGTGTGAATATTTCGGGTCAAAGCTAACTGGGCAGCCAGGAATGAACAAGCAGCCTGGCAAGGTAGCACGCAGCTGTGGTTCCAGCACTTTGAGGCTGGAAGAAGGAAGATCAGAAGTTTAAATGTACACAATCAGTTCAACAAAAATCACCTACACAATCATTTCAAGGACAGCCTGGGATTTACAACATTCTTCTAAATAAGCATAATAAAGTTACAATGGAGAAGTGGATTTCTTTTCACTCAAAATGTAGTCGAGTATTAGATTTAATTTATTTCCCTTGGTGTCTGGATAAACTTCAGACCTAGAAAAACTATGTGTTCTACCAGTTATTCATTCACTTTAATTTAGAGAAAAACCACACTTCTTTTCTAAAAAATAAAATGTTGGTTTGTTTAATATGAAAAATTCAATATATTAAAATATAATTCTTATTACTTATTTAAAAGTAGGTGAGACAGGAGACCAAGTTTTAGCTGATTCACGGTTTCTTCAACAAGCGATCAGTAAACTTGAACACTAAACTATGATAGGCACAAACAAAATCAAAGAAAAGAAGGTAGCAAAAGTTCATAAAGTAGGTTTCACCTCCAAGTATTAATGCCCTGCTCCTTCAAATCACCCCTTTAAAGTGGACTGCCCACAACCACGCTTATCCTGACTTCTCAATGTGTTACTGTAGTGCATTAGTTTTTATATAATTTCTTCAACTAATTTCTCATCCTAATCTGTCATGATAAATATAAGGTCTCCCTATGAGATTAATCTAGAGTGTAGACCCTGAAAAATCCAGTGGATTGACCAATGGAGTAGGCCTAAAATCTCTGTGAGGGCTCTGAAAACCAGAACCCACTGTGCTTCCTACAACTGCCCAGCCATTGTCTCCCATGCTCAGTAGGCAGGTACGCTCTTCTCAAGAGATGCTAAGTCAAATTGACTATCTTAAGTCATTAAGGAACATTACACAGGCTCTGAAAATATTATAATCTGACCATTAAATGTAAGGACTAATGCTCATAGTTGGAAAAAAACACACTGTTTATTCATATCAAACAGAAGTTCTGACACCCAGCTGGTATCATTTACTATTATACAGTTCTAAACTAACAGAAACACAGGAGATGGTAGCTCTCCTTCTACAGTTCACATCATACTTTTTACTAAACAATCCTGCAATCAGTGCTAGTGAAAAGCAAAGACAATAATATGTATGTGCTCTGCAATAGTAACATGTGATATGACACTATACTGTTATTAATAATAGTCTTCACAGTACACATTTACCTCAAGTGGAAAATATTCCATCTTTATGAATATATTCAATTTTTACAGTTTATACTGTGGAATAAAAATGTATAAATCTTACTTTAACTAGAAATTTAATATAGATATATACAATATAGAAGACAAAGAGCAAACAATCAGAACACTGATAAAATAAATACTTAAATTAGTATAATGTACTAGAATGACTTTCGAAACGCAGAGGACTAACTAAACCAAAGAAAGTCTTTTAAATGTGAGGTAAAATAAATAGCTACAAAAATGCACGTAAATGCTTTCTGAAACAACATTTAACAAGTGAACAAAAATCTTTAAATGCATGGCATTTGTTTTCCCTAAAGAAGAAAGTCACTAACACTCAGTCCCAAAAGAAAAAACCAAGATGGTCCAGAGAACATTATATGATGAATCTAGGGAAGGCTCTGCAACTTTGTTCATTATAAAACAAAATTTTAAGTATGTTACGCAAAGCCCAGTAGCTTTGTTAGGAGAAAGCAGTGGAAGAAGGTAAAGTAAAACGTTGTGAAACCTCAAATTGTCAACATACACTTCCTACCACTCTTCACAAAGACAATATGGAACTCAGAAGAACAATGAGGAAAGGACCACTGGACCTAGCTTCATGCATGAGCTATGATTAGACTACAGATTAGAGTCTATTGCTGAACAAAATAGACAGTACTGAGTTGAAGAAGGACGCTTAAAAGATATCCCACACTAGCTCAGAATTGAGTGTAACAGAGGTTGTTTATTTAGGGGTGGACTCAGATCACACTCCTCTGCATGAGCGGGGAACAGCAACTGCATCCCACAGCTGGAAAAGAGAAGCTGGACACGTGCTTTATATTAGCATAAATACTAGAAGAGGCCACGCCCAAATAGGTGGGGAAATTCCTACAGCACCACTCCTTTTGTTTAAATAACAGAGTTCTAAGCCTAATACAAAATTATATATAATAAGAACAAATATATCAAGCAAGAAACATGTGATGAATGTTTCAATAATTATCCTATCCTAATGAGTTTAAGTCTTGTATATTAAATAACTTGGCCAAAATGTGCAACAAATGATGGAGACAACTGGCTACCTGGCCAGTCTCCCAAAGTCTCATTTTCATTGTGGGAGCAACCAACTTTGGCTAAGGCATAGAATATTTTTACGTAAACAACAGGGTAGTTGTTCTTATGCAGTCCACAGCAGTTGTAACAGCCTGTGTAAGACCTGTGCAGTCTCAAGCCAGGGAAAAACCCAGCATGAAAAGGGGAGGTGAACTAAAGATCCATCTCTGGTAGGAGCTACTCTCCATAACTGCCGCAAGGGAAGGTAGTTTTCTTTAAGGGTCTATGTAGGCCCTAGTCAGTGGACCATAGTGCAAAGCTGACAATACAATTCTGAACTGATGGAATTTAGAGCAGAACTTGAGAGGAAACAAAATTAAGTTTCTGCCCGCCTGGTTTGCTCCTTTTGTAGCGGTATTTATCCACTGTAAACCAGTCATGCAGTACAATAGTGTTAGTCTTACCTTCCACTTGCTTTTTTCTGTCCTTTGGGGAATATCGTTACCACATTTCAAAATAGGGGTTTGTTACTATAACCTTTGCCAAATGTCTTGGAAAAGCTAGTCATTGACTTCTCC